>JASDQU010302812.1:3735-13778 GCA_032191745.1 Picea mariana | reverse complement strand
TGGAGATGTAGAGGAATATATGACTTATATGTTTGAACATCTAGTGAGCATAGTTGTGAAATAACACCTTGATGACCCTTTTTCAATAATTTTGTCATGCCATTAGAGCTTATCACCTTACCGAGTTTCCCTGTGATACGTCTTAACTCAATTTCTTTTCCTTCGAATGAAAATTCCATTGTTCCTAATGATTGTAACCATTGGATACCTAGTACAACATTAGCACCACCCATGGCTATAGAAATCATTGGACTATTCATTACATATTCCCCCATAATAAGATTGATCTTATTGCATTTTTCTGAGCAATTGATAGTTCCTCCATCTACAATCATTACTTGAAACTCTGGTGTTGAATATACAAAGCAACTGATATCTTTGGCTAATTTATAGTGAATGAAATTATGAGTACTGCGAAAATCAATTAGGACTATTACCTTTTTCTTTTGATATATCCATCGATCTTGAGGGTTTTAGGAGTGTTAATTCCAGCTAATGCATTACACAATATCATGGGAGTCAACTCTTCAGACGAATTTGCTTCTACATTTTCATCTTGAGATGGTTCTTGTTCTTATTCTTGTTCTTCTTCCTATTCAAAATCTATGTAGAATAATTTCTTCTCACTAGACTTATGTCCCTTACTATACTTGTTGTCACAATTAAAGCATAAATCGTTTTCTTTTCTTTCCTCCAATTGTTGACGTGTCAACCTTGTAGGTTGAGGTGTTTTAGAATAAGGAGCATTATTCTCTCTATAGATGCTAGGATTTGTCCTTCTAGTAGCCATAGCCGTATTTTTACTTTCATCATTTCTTGCCACCCTAAATGCATTTTCCAATGATTTGGGCTCCCAAAGGCGAACCTCATGTTGAATGTTATCCCTTAAAGTTCCTATGAATACATCAATCAAGTGCTCATATGGAATACTTGTTACCTTTATATTCAATCTTTGGAAGTTTTCAATGTGATCAAGTTCTTCATTTCCTCTCTGAGCAACAACTTTTCCTCAAACAATCAAAATGTGCCTTTGGATCCTTGGAAGTGCAGTACTTGGGTCATATTGTAGGAAAGGATGGTGTAAGGATCGATCTAAAGATAATTGAAGCTATGTAGGATTGGACTTGCCCTAAAAATATTAAGAGATTACATGGTTTTTTTGGTTTAACGAGATATTATCACAAGTTTTTTCACAGTGATGGAAAAATTGGAGCACCTCTCATTGCTATCCTTAAAAATAATTCTTTCACTTGGACTCCAACTATATATCAATCCTTCCTGGCCTTGAAATATGTCGTGTGCACGACTCCAGTCCTGGCCCTTCCTGACGCAAAAAATAATTTTGTCCTAGAACGTGATGCTTCAAGGAAAGGAATTGGGGCAGTCCTCATGTAAGATGAAATGCCTTTGACATTCACTAGTGAAAGCCCCATTCACACTCCAACTGCTTTTGATTCCCCCTTCTATTTGGAGGGATATTTCTATATATTTCATTGTCAGCTTAACTGAATCAGGAAATAAGTCAGTCATCATGGTGGTAGTCAATCATCTTTCCAAATATGCTCATTTTTTTTCTCTTCAACACCCATTCACCACATCCATAGTGGCTCAAATTTTCATGGATAATATCTTCAAACTTCATGGCATGCCTCTTTGTATTATCTTTGACAGAGATCCAACTTTCACAAGCAATTTTTGGCAAGAATTGTTCAGGGTCCACAGAACCTAATTTCATCTTAGTATTTCCTATTATCCTAGACTAATGGCCAAAATGATATTTTCAACAAGTGTTTGGAAACATATTTGTGGTGTTTTTCATAAGATAAGAAAAATAAGTGGGATTAGTGGTTGCCCCTATTTAAATGGTGGTACAACACACCTTACCATACAACTACTCGCATGACTCCTTTTGAAGTAGTCTATGAACAAAATCAATCGTCGATTCTCTCATACATTCCAACTGTATCAAAGTTTCAACAGGTTGACAAAAATATTATAGGCTAAGAGGCTATTCTTCGTACCCTCAAAGAAAATTTGGTGATGGCTTAGAATGACATGAAGCAACAACCAGATCAAGATCATTATGAACCTTAATTTGTTGAAGGGGATTAGGTGTTTCTTCATCTACAACCTTATAAGAAGAATTCACTCAAAGCTAAGTATTGTGAGAAACTTTCTCCCAAATTGTATGTTTCCTATAACATTCTCAAGCGAGTGGGTCCTGTGGCATACTAGTAATCTTTTCCTAGTGATTCTAAGATCCATCCCATTTTTCATGTCTCATGCTTAAAGAAAGTGATTGGAATTAAGTTCCAAATTCAAACCAGTCTCCCTGAGTTGGATGAATAAGGATCCATTTGGTTGTAGCCACAAGTAGTCTCGGACGAGTGTGAGTGTCATCTCCTTCAACGCACCATCAATGAAGTGTTAATTCGGTGGAAAGATACAACTCCAAAATATGCCACTTGGGAACCGACCACCATTCTGCAACATTTTCCTCATCTCAAGCCTTGATGGCAAGGTTTTTCTTCAAGGGGGAGGACATGTTAGGGACCTCACCTTCGTAACCTCTCACATAAGTAGAATAATATATTTTCCATGTAATACAGGAAAAAAATAGTTATAAGGCCTATTTAATAAATATAAACAAGTCAATGTAAGAAGACCTATTATAAGCTTTCACTTTTAGAAAAATATTCATCTAGAATGTTTTTTAGAAGATAGAATTAGTATAGACTAGCACAACCACATATTTTTTGGCTGAGGAATGTCGATAAGTTATGATAGGAGAAAGAAAGAGTAATTTAAATTAAATTTGTTGTATAAAATGGATACAGACCCTAACCATTAATAGATGTAATCATGTAGTCGCTCATCTTGGTTATTAAAGTTCATATGTATACAAATATTTCACGAGAAAGAATTAAATCAAAACTCAAAAAACCCAAACCATTAATAGATGTAAGCCTGTAGTCACTCTAATTGGTTATTAAAGTATCCATTCACTATACTTTGGTTATTATAGTCCATATGTATACAAAAAGCATTTCATACTCATCAAATATTCCACGAGAAAAAAAAATATTTTGACAGAATACAAAAAGCATTTCATACTCATCAAATATTCCACGAGAAATTTTTTTTTTTATGACTTTTGTCTAGTTGTTAGATGGAATGTTCTCAAGGCCTAGACATTTGATAAATGAAAAGAAATAAAATAATTAAATGAACCAGTAATACAATAATTAAACAAAATAGTGATTAAACAATACAAAAAAAATGTTGAAAGAAAGGAATACATGGCAGTTATATCACTTTGTAACCCAGGAAATTCCATGAAACGACTCAGTTGTCTTGACCGAAGGAGCGAAGCCCCCATGTGTTTCTAGTTTGCAACCGTATGCTTCACCTCATCTTGCACTAATAAGGATTAATTATAAAACACATCGAACACCATTGGAAAAATGCATGTGATCTATCTATACACTATTAATGTCTACTGTAACTGATGGATAGTGAAACGAAAAACACATCAAACACCATTGGAACAATGCATCCAAGTCTACACACTGTTAATGTGTAATGTAACTGATGGATACTAAAACAAATCGATTGTTCTCTCACAATTTCTATGGTATGATGAAACTGTTTCTGCTAGTATTTTTCTACAATATTTATGTTTTCTGCTCAATATAATAGATCTAGTACCTAGCACAATTTTTTAACATATATTGTCTTTTTTTCCCCAATAATAGGTGGATTGTTCACTTGAAACATTGGACGTTTCAAAACTACTTAGAGAGTTTTTATAAAAAAAATATAAGAAAAAGTTAAATAGTGTCAAGAATAGTTGAACATAGTTAACCACAATGAACTATAGTCAACCATACACAAGCATAATAAACTACATTAAACCATATTCCACCAAAATAAACCACCATGAATAACATTTGACCAACATAAACCATATTTATCTAAATTTAATCATTGTTACATATAACCAACCAAAAACATCCATAATAAAACATGCTCAAATATGGTCAAATCATATCCAAATACAACCAACCTAAGTAAAACATAACCATCCACATCTATCCACTATTAACCTATGTAAACTAATATCAAGAATATCCAACCACACCCAACTAGAGTCAACCATTCTAGTTCACTTCAACAAATTTAATTGTACTCGACCAAATTCATCGAAAATAAACAAAGTGAACTATTGTAAAAAAATGATCCAAAGTTAAACATAAATAACCATTATCAACCATAACCAACTTACCTTTAGTATTTAAATATTTTCAACCTATTTTCAATAATATTTGAACAACATAATATATTGTTCATAATAGTCGACCCCAATCAACCATCATTTGTCAGTGTGAACAATAGTAAACACTAATAATCTATATATTGACCAAACTTAGCCAAATTTAAACACAGTTAATGGAGGTAGAACATAATCCCTTATAACCATGTAGATTAAACAATATTTATTCCACTATAGTCAATAAGGGGAAACCATAGTCATGCAAAGAATATCATAGCAAACCCAAGTTAGCTATGGTTTGCAAGTGTAAATCATGGTAATCACATGTCAATAAGAGCTAACCAAATTCACCCATAGTGAACTCCTAGTCAACCATGGTGAACTACAATCAAGCAAGCATAATTAGCTATAGTGAATCAAAGTCAACTAACTTCAACCATAGTCAACCGATGTTCATAGTATTTTACCATGATAATCCATTTTAACACCCCTAGTTTTTACCCTCAGATTAGTAATCTATACATGTGTATATGATGAATAGTTTAGGGCCAAACAATGTAATATGTAGGTATACGTTGAATAATAATAAAAGTTTACATCATAAGTTGAAGATGGAGAAACAAAAAAACATTTGGGACTATGATTTCATAAGATAAGAAAGAGAGAGGGATTAGGAACTCAAGCGGGAGAAAATGAAAATAATATTATATTTAAATTCCTAAGCTAAGTCTTTTACTTTATGTCTTCCTAAGTATCTGTGACCTTGGGATTCCTTTCCCACAAAGATACTTAGGCTTCCTTTCAAGACACATGGTTCATCATAATCATGAAAATATATTCTATGAATTTTGTGCATGCAAGTGATTTTTTTTCATGTTCAATCTACTAGCAGTTTGTCTAAGAGCTAAGCTGTCATCATATTATTGTAAAGAATGATGGGTATTTCTTCTACGAAAACTATGCAGTGATGATGTTTTATGAACCAAACTCCAAAGGTAACATTATAGTAGAAGGAATAAGTAACTCTTCAACTTGAGAATGATAATAAATGAATGAATAATAATGAACTTTGAGGGGGAAACCTCCTTTTACAATACATTCCAATGTACAAGACAAGATGTCTATACAAATGAATCTCTTTTATTATAAATAGGGGATAAATTGAGCATGACACAACCTACCACTTATCTGACATAACCATAAATAGTAAACTCTTAATGAATGAGCATTAGGGTCTTAACCTAGGGACTTAGGGGCTTTAAAATAACCCCCATCTTTAAAAAATATTTTCCCTCAAGGTTGTTTTTAGTAAACTGCTCATTTTCCCATGCATCTTCTTCTAGAGGCATATTATTCCACTTGATTGGGTACTTTGTAATGATTCTATTTCAAAGAGATAGATACCATTGATCTATAACTTTTTCTAGTTCAAGAATCAACTTCCCTTCCTTCTCTAATTTTCGATTTTTTTTTGTACTAGCAGAGTTTGTCCCAAAGTCGTTTTTAGCGAAGATACATGAAAAAATTTATGAATGTGAGAAGAAGGAAAATCTAACTCATATGTCATACATTCAATCTTTCTAATAATCTTGTAGGGTCCATAAAATTTTGGAGGTGATTTCTTATTCTTCTTTTGTTTGAGAGTAGATTTCCTATAAGGTTGTAGTCTAAAAAATAACCAATCACCCGCATATTTTATTTCACTTCGATGTTGATATGCTTACTACTTTATCATGTTTTTCACCATTTGATGTTTTTCCTTAGTCTTTGTCATATCTGACTCTATTTCATGTACTTTGGATTGGTCTTGAAAAATGTATTGTATACTAGGAACCAAATATCCCTTAAGATATTTAGATGGGTACATCATAGTAGATGTGGGATAGGTGGTATTATACCATTAGTCTCTTAGAGGAATCCATTTCGACCATTGAGATCATTTTTGTGAAGAATATCAACATAGATAAACCACTCAACATTTTTTAACTATTTATGTTTAACTATGTGTTTCTAGACAAGATGTTGAACTCATAGCTAGTGTTGTTCCACTTAACTTCCATAATTCTTTCCAAAAATTTTCTATGAATTTTGGATCTTTGTCACTTACTATTACTTTAGAAAATCCATTAATTCTATGATTTTTATTCATAAACACTTCTTCCACATAGCTTTCGATGCATGTAATTTGAATTTCACAAAGATGTGCATATTTTATGAGATTATCCATGACCACAAAAATGGAATCCTTACCTTTTGATTTCGGTAAATTGGTAATAAAGTCCATTGATATCTCTTGCCATTTTTAATTAGGCATGTGTAAAGGTTGAAGTAACCCTAGATCTTTTAGTGCCTCTCTTTTATTTCTTTGGCAAACATGACATTCTTTTACAAATTTTTTAATTCTTGAAAGAAATGCTTTTTTATCCTTTGATATGTTTCAATGAACCTTGAATGACCTGCCATTGGAAATTATTAGACTCCCTTAGCATTTGTTGGTTTAATTTTGATTGAGGGCATAAAATTATTATATCATTTTACTAAATGATATGTCTTTTCCACTCACAATGTTGCATAGATGTCATCTCTTCATTTATACATTGTATTTTCTATGTAGTACTATTTTCATTTTTCCATTCATGGTGAGCTTCTTACAACCACATACAAATGAAATATAAACTTGAGGCTTTTTCTATTCTAGAAAATATACATTGTATTTTCTATATAGTACTATTTTCATTTTTCTATTCATGGTGATCTTCTTACAAATATATACAAATAAAATATAAACATGAGACTTCTTCTATTCTAAAAAAGACAGATGCTACCACATTATAGTCCCTCTTTTTATAGATTATGTCAAAATCAAACCCTTGTATTTTCTACCGTATTATAGTATTTTCATGACAATATTCCAAAAAATATACTTTAGGTCACATTGATCCTTACTTTAAAATTTCTCCAAATAATATCTTGTCACCAACTATTTTTTATTACCTATAAAATTATTACTACTATTCTTTTTCATACTTAGATTTCAATATTTTTTCAACTAATTATTACTACTATTCTTTTTCATACTTAGATTTCAATATTTTTTCAACTAAATTGTTTACTTTCAAAAATCAATGCGAAGTCAATGCCATGGGCATTCTTTTTTACTTAGATTTCAATATTTTTTCAACTAAATTGTTTACTTTCAAAAATCAATGCAAAGTCAATGCCATGGGCATCAATAGTACTCAATTCCTTATTCATTTATCACATTCCACAAATTATAAAATACACCTCATTCCACAAATTATAAAATACGGCTGATTCCTTTTTTTTTTAAATACTTAGCATAACAATAATATGAAAATATTTTAAAATACCACTTAATATTAAGGAAATGAAAGAACGATTTGAGTTTTTGGGCGATTGGGCTATTAAAGAATTATTGAAATTGCAATTGCAATTCTTTGTGACTGGATTTATATAATTATTAAAAAGATGAATTCATCGACTTTATTATGTCTGAATTATGCAATTTCAACCATGAATAATCAAATTTTAGAAAAACAAAATGGAAAAAAAAAAAAAAAATGATCCAAATCTTACCGTGTGGAAAATACAGTTCAGAGAAATACTCGTTAACTATTTCAAGATCAAACTTTAGATAAACAAAATCGAAAAAAACCAGAAATGATTCCAATCTTTGAGTGTCCAAAATACAGTTCAGAGAGACGTTGGATTAACTGCAGCACCTCTGGGAATTGATCACTTAGATTAACAGCCACCTTGGTAACGGGAACATGGAAAAATGAAACTTATGACTCACTCAAAGTGATGTTGTTGGTTTGGAAGTTTAATAACACTGTAGGTTTTGGGTGTAATAACAAACTTTAAACATGGTATCAAAGTCTTGACCTAAATTCAATTCCCAAATTAGATAATAATAACACTGCACGTTTTAGTATAATAACAAACTTTAAACATGTATCAAAACCTTGACCCAATTTCCATTCCCCTAGAGAGAACTAATAGCCCACTCAAAGTGGTGTTGCTGTTTTGGAAATTTACTAACACCATGGCAAACCTTAACAAGAAATACTTATTAACTATTTCACGATCACGCTTCACATCAAATAAACAATAATCATAAAGTGAAAATTATTCATAAAGTACAACACAAAAACCACTATGGAATGGATCTGTACGCACCTCGGCGTCGACCTGTAGCAAATCTTAAGCTGCGCGCCACTTGTGTAGTAGCGTGGCGCACGCGCCTCAGTGCAACCCCTGGTATATGGAAGCAGGATTTGTGACGAAGATTCTTCTTGTTTGCCAATCGCTTTGGCTGCTTTGGTGACATAGACAGGCAAAGAAGGGTTGAGATTTCATCTTTTTCTCACTTGTCTCACTTTGTCGTTCCTACGTACAATACAGTTCATGCAGACATGGATGATGTTACCTGACGTATGACGCATTTGTAACTTTCATTGTAGTGNTAATAAAAATGTAAGTTTTGTTATAATAACAAACTTTAAACATGGTATCAAAGCGGCTGAGAAAGCTGAAAGGTATCGGCTGAGAAAGCGTGCACGGTTTAATCCTATTTAATCATTTAAATGTGGTAATTATATATTCTTACAGTAATTTTTTAATGTGATTAGTTAAATGTTAAAAAGTAAACATGTTAACGGATTATGAACAATAAATCTGACCCATTGATTTTAGAGGATGACTAAGAATATGCCAGCATCTTCAATGCATACCCATCAAATTAAGGTTTAAGGTCAAATAAAGTTAAAAGATCATTAATTATGCCTATTATAAATAGGTGTACTCCTTTCAACGTAATTATATATTTCACATTTCACAATCATGGTTTACATCAAATAAACAATAATCATAATGTGAAAATTATTCATAAAGTACAACACAAAAACCACTATGGAATGGATCTGTACGCACCTCAGCGTCGACCTGTAGCAAATCTAAAGCTGCGCGCCACTTGTGTAGTAGCGTGGCGCACGCGCCTCAGTGCAACCCCTGGTATATGGAAGCAGGATTTGTGACGAAGATTCTTCTTGTTTGCCAATCGCTTTGGCTGCTTTGGTGACATAGACAGGCAAAGAAGGGTAGAGATTTCATCTTTTTCTCACTTGTATCACTTTGTCGTTCCTACGTACAATACAGTTCATGCAGACATGGATGATGTTACCTGACGTATGACGCATTTGTAACTTTCATTGTGGTGTGCACTGCAATCATATACCGTACAGTTATGGGACGCGTAGACGAATAAATTTGGTGAAGAAAATATGCATTCTAATATTGCAGATCATAAATAAGCGAACAGAAGCGAAAGATATCCGGTGAAACTACAGAAATGTTTCCCTGTCTTTGCTTCAGAAATGTATTATAGTACACGAAACAACATGATATGACCTTAGCTACGATGAATTCAGCTATAGCTTCGATTGACATTTGTTAATTATTTCTAAAAGAACATGGAATGACGATCGTTCACTCTCAACCGTGTGGAGCCCCAGAGGGCTCGACACTTTCTATGATAATCCTTGGCTATCTTTTGTGGAGCTCTCTGGAACCAACCACTGACGCTGGTAATAATTCCAACGACCACCACCACTTAGACTGCAAGCTCCTCCAGTCCACCTTATTTCAATAAAATAATTGTACTGTCTTTGAAAGGGCGTGGTTCGAAACAGTCGATTAAAAAACTAACGGCATTTAAATGACAACAGTACGATCTGATAGCCATATAGGA
>JASDQU010302810.1:0-12676 GCA_032191745.1 Picea mariana | reverse complement strand
TAGTTTTCATAGTCAATATGTTTTTTGTATTTGACAAACCGTATCATAGACAGTTTTTTTCTTTTTGATATGGGTGCACCATTTTTTTTGTAATGCGATACGAATTCTGCTAAGCAGATATGCTTAATAGGAGATGGACGCTAGAGGTAATAATCAATAATAGAGCGACATAGCACGTCCTCTGAATTGTCAGGCTCTTGTTGTAGCAAATACAGTGGTTTAAGCACAAATGTGTGTTTCTCAAGTGGAAATGTGTTTATGAAGACACATTTTCTTGAACTACAATTGAGGGGCAGGGAAAGTGAAATGTGGACTGCTTGTTGAGAAGACATTTGTTGAAGATTAAATAATGTATTACCAAGCATGCATATCATTTGTATAGCATCAATATTACTTCTTTCATGTTCTTTTTGTATTCTTTTGAATGCACTTGTCATGGATTTGTCAACCTTTGTCATATACGAGGTACATTACGATGATGCAGCCTATGCATTGAGAACATACTGTGCATCTGTATTTTCATTCCACATAACTAGCATTTCCTTGGAGAAATTGTTGCTCCAGATATGGGAAAGTTTTCATTTAAGGAAAATTGTCGGTTGTTTAAGCATACATTGTATGGCTTGGATGTATTCATCTTCTGTTAGTTTTAGCTCTGTCAAGAAGTCATCGAAGCTCATTAACCCATCAAAGTCTTGTTGTTCTAGAAATGCGAACAAGGATCTAGATTTCTCAATGGCAACATTGTCCTCTAAACCAAGTGGCTCTATGATTCTTGTTGTTCTCATTGGAGGCACGGGGAAGTTGTATCTGCAATGCGATTTTTTTTGTTTTTTACAACTTTTTGTATGAAAATGTCTATGAACTTTGGCAAGTTCTGGATCCAAATGATTTGTGTTGCATGTTATGTATTTGTCCACAAACTGTTTGATATGTGAGTTTTTGTTAGCTCCATAGACCGATGCATCCTCTATCCACAATAGTTGTGGTCATGTTCACTCCCCCTATTCTGGAATTCAGTCACAAAAAAATAGTCAGAAATTTTTTCAAAAAATGTTTCATCATGGCATATCAATTGTCTCAAAGCATTTATTCTATGTCTATAGTAGCGAGTACATGTCACTGGATCTTTTCTTATGAGGTAGTCAATGCTATCATTTTCCAGTGTATCCGTTTGTTTTTTACGTTTCCTGTTCTTATTCAAGTAAGATATTGCAGCCACCAATGGATCTCAGTGATGCTCTGCACTTGTAAATGTGATGAAAAATGTTGGTGGTCCCAATTTACAGATCATTGCAAAAATAGTTTTCTTGTTTTGTTGCAAATAGTCAGGAGAGATGTGAATGTTTTTGAAATCTATGTATCCAATATCAGATTTTAGGATTTTTTCTAGGTTTACTTTGTACTTGACATCTTTGGCCAACAACTTTCTTCCTTGCAGCTGGCCTTTTCTTATTCGCACCCACATGCAAGACAAAACTTGCTCTATTATTATGCGCATTGTTTTGAAAAACAAATTTGTTATGTGATAGGAGAAGTCACTGCTTGAATGTAGCAACTCCCATCAAACTATTTTATGATAATTGAATCATTCTATAATGTAACTGGGATGTGGATCTCCATAAACCAGTGTTGGGAAGTTCATTTCCTCAAAAAATTTGTCCTTGAATATTTTCAGTGGATGTTGCCCCTCAGCAGGTGCAATTTTGACAATCTTGTCTTGCAAGTCACGAATGCACTGTGAATCAGTGAATCCATGTACCAATGTCTTAGCAGGTGCTTCAGTCTCCGATTCATAGCTTGTATCAAATTCATTAGTAGTTTCGAGAGTCTGTGCAGAACTTTCATCCCCTTCCCTGAGAATATTGTTCCAGATCTCATTTATATAAATGTTATGTGCTTTGTACAGGGCCCTGGAACATAATTCTTTTAATGCTTTCATGACAACATGCACACACACTTTACCTATCTGATATGCATTCTTGTATTGCAAGCATCTTTTGAGAGCCACAACAATTTTCATTGTATCACTAATGAATTATGGCAAGGCTTTTTGCACAACATCTAGTTGGACAGACACATTAATAATTGATCCTGTTAAGCCCATTTGGGGTTGTTTATATCCCTAGGGTCTGATTTGTGCAAGTGCAATTCATGGACACACGAGTCTCTCTTCAAGCTCTGTAAGTGCACTTACATCTAGTAGTGGTGTATTACATCTTATTTGTTCAGGCGTTGCAAACTGTGGTAGTTTTCCATTTTCAAGTGACCGTTTGCATGGAAGACAAATTTTGTCGCTGGAAAATATTTTATCATTTTGTGTCAAGCGGACGTATTTTTCTTCCAAATCAGGCGTGAAAGACTTAGTGCTTTTTGCGAAATTCAATTGATCGAAAATTGCAAATGCAATTGAAGGAGTGTCTTTGATTTGTTTCACATAGGTCTGTCTTGCATCTTTCTTCCGTAGAGAAGTATGTGTAGAAAGTGTTTGTTGGTTTTCATTGGTAGTAGTGCATGTTGTTGGTTCTATCCCACGAAATGTGATTTTTTCCTCTCGGACATTGCCATCACCATTGTGGGATATGTGACCACACTTGTTTCTCTTGTGTTGTGCACGAACAATTTTATTTAGCTTGTGATATGTTAGTTTTTGTCTAGAAGGAAGCGTACTAATGTATTTTTTTCTCTCACGTATGACCTTTTTTAAGTTATGATAACTTAGTCTACGTTTTTTGTTCAAGGGCAAGATGACCTCATGGAAACTGGGATGAGTTTCATTTTGATTAAATAGCATAGGACGCTTATGCAGATTCGATGTGGTTTGGCTGGCATTGACACTGGACCCTGAACTGATAGTATTTCCCATACCATCAATGTATTTTTTCCTCTCACGTATGACCTTTTTCAAGTTGTGATAAGTTAGTCTATGTTTTTTGTTCAAGCCCTCTATGGATCGATCACAACTGGGACGAGTTTCACGAATGACCTTTTTCAATTTGTGGTAAGTTAGTCTGCGTTTTTTGTTTAAGCCCTGTATGGCCTCATCACAACTAGAACGGGTTTCATTCTCATTAAATAACATGCTACGGGTATGCACATTCGATGCAGTTTGGGTGGTATGGATAGTGGACCCTGAACCAATGGTATTTCCCATCAAAGGTTGATAATGGATATGTGGAGTACCTGTTTTCAACGAGATGATGTCAATTATTCGATCGTAGTTTGAATCAGTACACCAGGAATGGACACTATCATCTGGCAGGGTCGACCAGACCTGGATATTTACTCTGAATATGATAGATAGCCATTGCAAATAGAATCTGCCACCCTCCACATTTCCTTTTTCATATGGTAGCGCCATGTTTACAAGGTATTCTTGCCAACTTCCAATTGTCGACATATTTTCTAGGAGATATGGCGAAAGGTGTTGATGCAAACAACAAAAACCTTGATGGTTGCCTCCTATAATTGCATTGCAAAAGGATTGAACAATATAAAGTCGCAAAGACTGCACATCGAGATCTGTTGCTACCAAATAGCAAATTGCATTGAACAAAATATCTCCACAACTAGATCCAACAATTGTTGTTATCTGCAACCCATGGCACTGTACACAATGCATAATTCGTTTCCATTGCAATTCAAGGTCTTTGCAAATGAGGGACAAGTAAATATGAGGTCCTCCAAGATTTCATATGGATAATTTTCTATACACTAGTGGCTCATAATGACCACTGACAAGATTGACATCATGGAACAAGATGCAATATGGATCGTTGGATGCAATGATGTTAAATAGTAGATACCTTGTTTTTCTTGTCAATGACCACATTCCAATTGATATATTGAGCCACTTCGATAGCCACCGTATACAAAATGTATCTCCCCAAAGTCCCCTCTCATGTGCAGGTAGAATTGCAGATGCAAACAACCACATCTTTGAAAATTACGTAGTGACATCATGTATTCCATGCAACTACCAAAGAAAGTCAGATGCCAATTCGTATTCATATGACTCCAATGCCTCAACATCGCTATTTTTTAAACAACCCAAGAAATAATCTATCAATCCATTGCGCAGGTCGGTCGAGGAATAACAAAAATGCAATAGAACCTGAAATGCATCGAAAAGGCAATCCCCTACAGTATACGAGAATACATCCAATCTGAAAATCCCATTGGTGTGCAATACTTGGTCGATGTTGTCATGAACAATGCACTATGTATCTATTTCATAGGACTCAACATCTATTACTTGTTTCATCTCTTAAACTGTGATTTTCAAGATGTTTCTCATCTATATTCAGTTTATATGCAAACAGAGAAAAGAGAATAAAAAAAGAGCCAAAAAAAAAAACAAAAGAAAAAGAAAAATAGAAAATTACAAGTGCGGAAATGCTTACCAATTCCACTATCTATCCTTCAACCTTCTTCTTTTCAAATTCAATCCTCCCTAGCTGCCACAACATATGACAAGAAAACAAAAGTACCGTGAACAATGAACCAAAATAGAATAGACAACACAAATAAATAACACTATAAATTTGTTGAGCACAAAGACCGAGTATTCAAGGTATATCATTTTTGAACCTATTCCTGGCATGCATCCTACAAGATTTTCATAGGCAGAAGATGGTTTGCAAGACACAAAGCACAGGACAAAGGCAACAGGTGGAAGAAGTTCACCTTGGCAAATGCTTGCCCCATGTGACAACACCGAACTCATTTTCTAAAACCCTTTGTATTGATATTTTGGAAACAATTATGGCAAGATATCCAAAAAGTGGAAGTTGGCCTATGTGATTGGAAGGGAACAGTCTGGAAAAAAATGCATCAAACGCATGGTTTCCCAGGAATAGAAAANTTCATAGGCAGAAGATGGTTTGCAAGACATAAAACACAAGACAAAGGCAACAGGTGGAAGAAGTTCACCTTGGCAAATGCTTGCCCCATGTGACAACACCGAACTCATTTTCTAAAACCCTTTGTATTGATATTTTGGAAACAATTATGGCAAGATATCCAAAAAGTGGAAGTTGGCCTATGTGATTGGAAGGGAACGGTCTAGAAAAAAATGCATCAAACGCATGGTTTCCCAGGAACAGAAAATAAGACGAGAACATTCAGTTTTCTTTTTTATATTTCATTATAACTGTGACAGATCTGGGTTCTATGTCCAGCGTTGACATTCAAAGCAGAACACGATGTTTGGAAGGAAACAAACTAAGGAAATGTATGATTTCCAGGAATGGATAATATGAGGAGAACATTGTGAAAAATACGCTCCAAACGTATGGTTTTCAGGAAAAGGAAAAATGAAGAGTTTTCTTTTTTATATGTCACCACAGATGTGACAAAGGTGGGTTCTGTATAGAACATTGACATTCAAGAACAAGGAAAAGGTTCTTGGTGTAGCAGCGACAAAGAAAGATGTTCTGCAACAGGGTTGTGAGGCAGGGACATCTAGTATTGAAAATACTTGCTTGCAAGTTGCAACTAGCAAGCAACAAACAAGGAATAAAAACAAAACCATGGCATGAAAACTTACTCGTCAACGAGGGATGACAGAAGCGCAACTCGAAAACCTGCAATCCACAACAACAGGTCCAATTGCTTGCAAAGTTGAAGAACAACAAACCAGTGAACAACCACAAAGAGGTCCAACTGCAGTTGCAGGACCTCAACTTTGCAAAAGTTGAATCAAACAACAACAACCAACATCAAAGCAACCAACGAAAAAGCATCAACCAGTGAAGCAATAATGCCGGTGAAAAACAACATTGCCCAAATTCACTGCAGACAACGTTGTATCAAAAAATAGAAGTAAATTGTATTGTAACGCAACTGTAGAATAAACATTTAAGGCTGTGAGGCTTGTTAGGTAAACACTTAAGGCTATCAGAACCTTCGAAGGGCATCGCTTTGTGCAAACATTTAAGAATACGTATGAAACAATTAAAAATAATCTCGAAACACGCAACAATAAAGAGAATTAGAAAAAATAATAAATAATTAAAAAACAATAAAAAATAAAATAATAAAATAATAATAATAATAATAATAATAAAACAATAGTTCGAACACTAGAGACTATGCTAAAACAATTTAGTCACAGGACAAAGTAATATGAAAACTGACTATCCATGCTCAAAACTTTGGATATCCAAACATTTCAATATGAATAGTACAAATTGAAAAACATCATAGATGATAAAAGCTTTGGATATGCCAAAATATAAATCACTGGGAATAGATAAGCTTGCAATAAGACCTCAAATCTATTATCCAATGAGATCATGACATATATGGATTTTTTTGATTGTATAAAAAAAATTAATAAAAAATAATGTTTTTCGTTCTGTAGTTCGAACAATAGAAATTATGTAAAAACAACTAGTCAAACGAAAAACTAATATAAAGTCAACGAATTCTCAATCACTAAAAACTTTGGATACCTAAACATTATAGTATGAATACTACAAATTCAAAAATACCGTAGATGTTAAAAACTTTCGATATGACAACATATAATTCATTGGGAATAACGAAGCTGGTAATAAGACCTCAAATCTATTATCCAATGACATCATGACATATATGGGTTTTTTTATTATATAAAAAATAATATTTTTAGTTCTGTAGTTCGAACAATAGAAAGAATGCAAAATTTTTTAGTCAAACCACGAACTAATATAAAGTCAACGAATTATCGATCGATATAGTCCCTCTGCGCCTTCGACAGGGACTAATAACCACATTATATTAAATTTTCAAAAAATATGTATGTGTATTAAATTTCCAAAAAATATGCATTTTTTATTAGAAAAAGTTGCAATAAAATCGTAAAATGTTTTAATATAAAATGTTATAAATGTAAGGTGAAAACATCAAAATAGGTAATAATTTTACTTGTTTTTAGTAAAGGAAAATGTAAATTTTCTATTTCATTAAATTCAACCTTTTAAAATCACATTTTCTTAAAAAAATTATTTTGAAGTTAAAATGGGATTGGTAGAGAATTGTCTTAGTTTTGTATTCATATATTTTTTAAAATTATTTATGGATATATAGAAGGATAAATTTGTTGTTTATTGATTGCATATATTTTAAGATATTAGGTAAGGATGATGAGCGACTTACATGAACGTCTAGTTTTCTAGAGATGGCTATTTATTTTAGAAAAAAATATATATGTGCTCACAATCTACAGAGATTGTACTAGACTATATTTTGTGATTTTTCAGATTTAAGAACTATTTTTTTATTATTCATCAAAATAGAGTAGAACCTAAAAAATGTCATCTTAATTTATGTGGACACCATTTTTCGTTTTAATGTGATCATCACCAAGAAAACTAAAAATACAATTTTGAAGAGGACAATGCAAGAAAGTGCACTATGGTTTTTGTTTTTTTTGGTATTGTGATTTTGATAATATTGAATTTTCATTTCAGATGATTTTGAGAACAATAAAATTCTTAAGAAATAAAATTTAGAACAAAAATATTAATAAATAGCAATTATTAACAAAAACAATTATTATATCATTTCAAACTAGATATAAAGATGAATCTATTAGTAGCAAGTTTGACAGATGATCTTTAAAATTTGCAAGGCTTTGCCCTTCTTGAAGTTGTAAGTTCTAGAAACTAGTGTAGAATTTGTTGTTTTAGTTGACAAAAATCCCTTAGTGGAGAAAATATTTTAGACGAGGGTTTATCAAATTTTCGGTCAAATTTGCGACTGTAAATTTTATAAAATCTCAACTAAGATTTGTTATGTTTTTGCCCAATAATATTGTTGTATTTTTGGCAAATTCTTAGCCTAGATTTTTGTTGAATTTTTGTGTGGCTACATCATGGCGACCTCATTGTGGCTCACTCCAAAAATGTTATCCATCTTCACATTTTCACCCTTTTCCCACCACCTACTAACAAAAATAACAAGTTMTTCATCCAAAAGAACTTAAATTTCCCTACCCATATCATAAAGTGATAGACATTGCAGGTATATTGTTGTACACATGTGTACAATTTAGCAATACTACATGACAAAACATAACAAGCATATAGAAAATAACTTAGAATATTGGCCCTTAGGGGGATACTACTACCAGACCAAATTGAGCCCTCCTAAATGTTCTCCACAAAGCATGTATCCACATCTGATTGGTTCATAGGTCAAGCTTCACCTACAAGTTCATCCTCCATGTTTGGATAAGGAGTTTGATGCAATTCCATGACCTCATCCTTAACCCAAGAAGAGCCATACTGAGTTGAATCCCTAATAGAAATATAAACCTATGGGAGGGGAGATAGAATCACCTCCCAAGGGAAATAAGGATGGACCAAAATTATTAAAACTAGGAAATATAAAGAACTAGGTTTTGACTCAAGCTCTAGATATTGCCCCCTTTACATTTGCATAAAGGTTGTGACTCCTCACTCAAGTTCTCTATGTGCCAACAAATGAAAGGTTGTCTCCAATGTACATTAGTCCATAACTTGATTTTCAACACAAATCTTTGTTTTGTTTATTTTCTAATGTATTTTTGACTTGAGGGATTAACTTGTGGTCTAAGAAACTGCTACCCAGGGGAATCTAAGTCATCAAAATCACCTAGGGATCACAATTAGCTTGGGCCACACTAGTCCTTAACATGGTTTGATTTTAGGTGTCTCCTCCTGCTACCACGGAGTTTTGGACTTGGGTCACCATATAGAACGAGACCCCTCGAAACCAATCACACTAATGGGATTTGAATTACAAATTTGAAGGACATGGGGTGGTCGTTGATCCACTTATGTGTGCATGGATCATAATATCACTTAATATAATCTCTCTAGGTGAAACCACATGTTTGACCACTACTTCAAAGTGATCCATGACTCCAGTTTAAGCCTTCATGAGAATTGAACCTTTCCCAATGGTGAAAAACTCCTCGTTTCTCACCATTGGATCCAACCCCTTTGGGATTTCAACATTAATCTTTTGATTGCAAGCCTCTTACCATCAATTCCATTTAAGAGTTGAGTTCATCATAGGACACTAAGCCTTTGTTACCTCATGCTGATCACATCTCTTAATCTCATGTGTTGATCACATCTCTTAATCTCATGTTTTACCTCTAGTAGCTCACATAGTACACAAAAAAATGTTTCAACAATGGCAATGAGCCATGTATATTACAAAGGTGTTCAATGCCAAACTAAATCCCCATAAGGTGAGATATCATATACTACCAACTAAATTATGAGAAACACCCTAGCCAAACTATGATCATCCAAACTATCGGCCAACCGAGTTTTGAGCAATCCCTTGGCCCAACCACTTTCAATTTGATCCATTGGATTCACTTCACTAGCGTCACAAGATCTAGGCGCATGAATGTTGTCTATGGCATTGAACATTACAAGCAAAGCTAAAACAATAAAACCACATGAAAATAACTTCTCCATAGTACTGTTGATAAGCACAAATGATGGTGAGGGAAGGTATCATTGTAATGAGCCTTGCATGAGCCATAACTCCCCAACTCTTCTCACTTGCATGATGTGACACTTTTTTTTTCCAATGGGAAATTTTCTCCGTTATATTAAAATATATTGTGTTCTCCAAACCGAAGATTACAAATGCAGCAGAAGTAACTAATGCAAAGAGATAACAACTTTTGCCTATAGTGATCTCTCGACCAACGAGGATGGAAAGTTCAAAATAGAAGAAAAGGCGAGAGAGAAAACAAAGAAAGTTGCTGGGGGAGAGCAGTCCCAACAAGCAAAAAAATAGGAATCTATAAAAGTTAGAGTATTCTTTTGTGACCCAAGGTAAAATCCAAATTTCATATCAATGGAGACCAATGCAGGGAGAGAAGCTTGTCTTAGAAGAGTGTTAAAAAATGAGAAGGGCCCTCATGACTATCTATCCAGTGTTTATATGTTATGATACCCACTTTTTCCTGGAGAGTGGCCTTTGAGAGTTGGTCTGTTGATTTGTTGTGTTGGCAATAGATGTGAATGTAACTGAGCTTTTTAAAGGCAAGTTGTAGAAGTATAATTCTATCCTTCCAAGCTGAGAGAGGGATTGCTTGGAGATTGCCCCTCTTGTTCAACCACTCAACAATTATTCTGGAATCCCCAAGAATCTGAAGGTTTTCAATATGAATTCTGGAAGCCAAGTATAGAGTAGCCTAGGTGCCCAATAATTCAGCCGTGGCGTTGGTGCTCGGTCCACAGTTGAAGGTCCATTTATAGATGGAGTTTTTTGTGATTCTTAGCAGTCCTCCAATGCCACTATGTTCACCATTAGATTGCGTTGCTCCATCAAACCAGCCTGTGGGGATGTCCTCTAAGTCAGGGGGTTGTTTGTTGTACTGCAATATAGTCTTAGTTGAGTAAATCTCATACCAGGATTTAAGAAAGCCAAGATTTTTGTAAACTGCAATGCCAATGGAAGGGATTCCATTTTCAAAAATTGTTGTATTTATGATTAGCCAAATAGACCAACAAACCAGGGAAGGGATATTCTTATGATTATGTTCTCTAAGAGACCAGTGGTCAAAGCAGCTCGAGAGGTTAGGCCTGTCCCAAGTGGATTTGATGTTGAGTGTCAAATTAATTTTGTCCCAAACTTTTCTGGCAAAGGAATAACTAATGAAAAGACGATCTGTAGTTTCAGCATTAGAGTGACACAAGTGGCAGAAGTTTGACCCAGTCTATCCTTTCTTTTGGAGAATGTCTCGTGTATTCAATTTATACGTAGTCAATAGCCAGGGAAAGAATTTTATTTTGAGAGGAAGCTACCAGGACCACAAATGCTTTCTCCATCCGTCGATATTTCTATGCCTTTGTGAGTTTGCAATGTCTGTGTAAATGTTCTGGACTGTTAAAAAACCTGAGTGGTTTCCCCCGACCACTTGAGCGTATCCTCTAAGTTATTAAGGTGAATACCCAACATAGTGAGAGCTAGAAAGAATTTATTCCAGATAGTTTCTAGATTTGTACTGAGGCCAAGTGTATCACTCGAGATCCAACTGTCTGGTGTATGGGCCGAGCTGGGGCGGATTCTGGCTTGGTAAAGAAACCACACTTTTTTGTATGGAGATGGGATACCAGTTGTGGGGGGAGAAAAGAGAGATCACCCAGTCCGAGTATACGGTCACGTCCAAGATCAATTGAGTACCCCGATCCTGGGATCCAGCAGAGCCAGCGGGAGATCAAAGATTTTGATTTAATTAAATTTCTCCAAAAATATGAAGTTTCCCTGGTCGCCCTGGTGTGAGCAGGCTCAGATAACAGCCAGTTGTTTACAGTATGATGGCTGAGGTATTTTTGTATGATGTTGGAGTTCCAAATGCCAGAGGAATTCAGTACAAGCCAGAGAGTGGAGGCCGCGAGTGCCTGACTGAAGTGGTGTAAATTTTGTAGCCCCCAATCGCTTTTGTGCTTTGGTTTAAATAGATTTTGCTAGAGATGTTGATGAGAAAATTCAGAGCAACCCGACCATAGGAAGTTATAAATCGGTTTGCGGAGGTTTGTGAGAACTGTGACAGGTATGGTTGCTAGAGCCATCCAGTACACAAGTTGCCCTTCAAGTATTGCTTTAATGAGAGTGAATCGCCCTCCAAGAGAGAGCCAATATGTGCACCAGTGGCTCGTCTTTTTTTGGACTTTAGAGAACTCTTTCCATTGGAGTGAAGAATCTGAAAAATGTTTTCAAAATTTAAAAGGAATCATGTCCACAACCCCCGTGTTAGCTACCCCCGATTTCTCCAANGAGAGCTAGAAAGAATTTATTCCAGATAGTTTCAAGATTTGTACTGAGGCCAAGTGTATCACTCGAGATCCAATTGTCTGGTGTATGGGCCGAGCTGGGGCGGATTCTGGCTTGGTAAAGAAACCACACTTTTTCGTATGGAGATGGGATACCAGTTGTGGGGGGAGAAAAGAGAGATCACCCAGTCCGAGTATATGGTCACGTCCAAGCTCAATTGAGTACCCCGATCTTGGGATCCAGCAGAGCCAGCGGGAGATCAAAGATTTTGATTTAATTAAATTTCTCCAAAAATATGAAGTTGCCCTGGTCGCCCTGGTGTGAGCAGGCTCAGATAACAACCAGTTGTTTACAGTATGATGGCTGAGGTATTTTTGTATGATGATGGAGTTCCAAATGCCAGAGGAATTCAGTACAAGCCAGAGAGTGGAGGCCGCGAGTGCCTGACTGAAGTGGTGTAAATTTTGTAGCCCCCAACCGCTTTTGTGCTTTGGTTTAAATAGAGTTTGCTATAGATGTTGACGAGAAAATTCAGAGCAACCCGACCATAGGAAGTTATAAATCGGTTTGCGGAGGTTTGTGAGAACTGTGACAGGTACGGTTGCTAGAGCCATCCAGTACACAAGTTTCCCTTCAAGTATTGCTTTAATGAGAGTGAATCGCCCTCCAAGAGAGAGCCAATATGTGCACCAGTGGCTCGTCTTTTTTTGTACTTTAGTGATAAGCCAGTTCTAGTCCCCCGGTTTGTAGGAATGAGATTTAAAAAAATAGCCCAAGTAAGTAAGATGAGGGAAGGAGTAAGGAAAGATACCTTTGAGATGCTCCAGAGATTGTTGTTGTAGGTTGGCAAAGTGGAAAGTTGATTTGTCTCAATTAATCGACAATCTTGTGGCACTGCAAAAGAGTT
>JASDQU010302803.1:0-13778 GCA_032191745.1 Picea mariana | reverse complement strand
TATATATATATATATATATATATATATTATTTGCATCATTGTCATAAGGGTACTTGCAGGAGGAAGGAGCTCTTGGTGCAATCATGGACCCAGAGAAGTCTCATTCAGAAGAACATCATATTGAAAGTGAAGACTCCAGGTTTGATTGTTTTAAATCATCGTGTCTATAACCTACATTTCTAAGGTTGCTACATTACAAGTATGTGTTGTAGTTGTGACAATAATCCTTAAAATGTTTTGATTCTAGAGATGTACTCATGAATCTCCACTCGGAGATATTCTTGTCTAGTTTCCTTTCGTTTGTTTCCTTGTTCCATGAAGGTTAACAACAAAGGAAGATGCTTATCCTTCAAGACTTCAGGGGGAGTCACTTGACTCAAGAAGGAGTAAAACTAATTGAGAAAGAGAGGCATTGTCTTCTTCCTCTTCAGTAGTCCAGAGGGAGATAGCCATTGATACAGTTGATCCAGTTGTTCCATTTATATTACCAGAAACTTTGCAGTAGGCCATAAAAGGCCTGTCTGGGCTTAGCAAACTTTGCAAGAGGCAGAAAGACATGCAGCTAATGAAAGTGTCGAGAAATACAAAGTGAGATATATATCCAGAAGATTCTCACAAACAAAGGGAGTGAACTATGATGAGACATATTGATCCGGTAGACCGATGCACTCTTATCTGTACTACCATCCATGAGTTGGAAACTACATCAAATAGATTAATTCTTGATGAGTTTGGGTTCCAACAAAAGTATTACTAATCCAAACCTATACTTTAAATTGTTGGTGATGAGAGCCTGATTCTAATGACTTATTCAGGAATTCGTGTTGTTGAATACAAGCAAGCCTCAACCTCTGATTTCAAGATGAAGCATCTAGATATGATGCACTACTTCTTGGGACAAGAAGTATAACAGAGGACTGATGAGATTTTCCTAAGTCAAGGAAAATATACAGTGAATATTAAAGAAGTTCATTATGAAAAAATACAAATCCATATCTACACCGATGGTGATAGATTTGACGAAAGAATAAATGATGATGATTAAGACGAGATTGATCTACATCTGTAACGACAACTAATTGAATGATTGATGTATCTGGTTAACACCAAACTTGATATATGCTATGCAGCGAATGTGCCTAGTCAATCCATCAGTCAACCGAGATAGACTCACTGGATAACAGTAAAGCATGTATTAAGATATATATGAGGCACAGTTGGATATGGCTTGAGATATGCCTCCAGTGTGAACTTGAGTTTGCAGGGATATGCTGATACAGATTGAGCAGAGAGTATAGTGGAATGGAAGAGCACATTCGATTGTTGTTTTACCGTGAAGTTTGCCATGGTTTCCTGGTGTAGCAGGAAACAAAGCTTTGTGGCCTTGAGTACCACGAAAGCAGAGTACATAACATTCAGTGTGCGTAGCAGTGTGGCTTCACAATCTTCTGACAGATTTACTTGATCATGAGATAGATTCTATGATGATAACCAGAGTTGTGTGTGAAGATCTTTGAGAACTCGACGTTTCATAATAGATCGAAACACGTTGAGATAAAATATCATTATATCAGAGACATGATGCAAAGGAAAACAATACACGTGTTGTACCTTCCTATACATGAGCAGATTATAGACATCTTCACCAACTTAGTTTGGTGAAGAATACCTCCCTAGTTGAGAGGGATTGTTGATGACTACAGCCAAGACAAAGTTTGAAGTACTTCCGTGTGAGACTTGGCCTGAAGGAGAATGCCTCTCTAATTGAGAGGGGGTGTTGATGATTACAGGTGCGTGAGACATCCTCCAGGACACAGACCTGAGAGAGAGCCCCTGAGATGGATGTGTGGTTCCTATCTGAGACAGAGCTGGAACGTAGTGATAGCCTCCTCCTTACAGAGAGTTGAGAAGAAATCCAGATGATTCTCCTGTGTAACGCAGTGAGAAAGGAGATTTGATGAGTTGGACGTGCATGTAGCTGAGCACAAGGTGAACATGTGAATTCCCATAGAGTTGTGTGCATCGTTATGAGACAGAGATGAAGATGATGTATTAGCCTCCTCTGAACAGAGAGTTGAAATGATGAACTTCAGATGACTCTCTTGTGTAATGAAGTGGGAAAGAAGATCTGTTGAGTGGACATGCCTGTGGACGAGCACAGGTGAACATGATCCTAATGGTTGAGCACTAGTGAGTGTGGTTCTCCTATGAGATGTAGTGATTTAGAGTTATGGACATCCCTATGGATGTGCCCCTAGTGGTTGAGCACTAGTGGGTGTATGATATCCCTTTCTATATTGTTCAAGAGTCAGACTTACCTGAAACCCTAATTATTATGTAAAGGGTACAGGTCAGCCCCATCTTAATGTAAAAGATAATTAATATGGTAATTATTAATTATATTTTGAGTTATCGAGGTTGGCCCTATTGTGCCAAAAGACACATCATTTGATGTGACAAGTCTTATATAAATAAAGGTGAATCCCCATTGAGGAAACACACTTATCATCGTGTCATCTCATGATTTCAAAAGTTATGGTCTGAAATTATGAGAATTACAACACCCTCTTGTGTGCTAGGTTTGGTGATGGTGTGGGATGTCTTTCTCTTGAGGAATATAGCAAAGGATTAGCTGGATTTTCTTCCCTTGTTAAGAAGGGTTTCTCAGGATACTTCTTGTGTTCTTGTGCATGGCTATTCTTCTTGTGGTCTTGGTTTGTTGCGATAGTTATTGTTCAAGTTTTAGTTAAACGAAAAATTAAAAGAGGATACATGAGCCATAGCTCATTGAAAATCCAACATTCACCACTAGCAGAGACCCGTAAGTGAATCATTCTCCCTTTGGTCATATCAGCACTAGCATAGCCTCATGCATGACCAATCTAGGAGAATGTCTTCCCAATGTTGAAACACCAACACTCATCACTAGCCAAATGAACATGACTAATCCTGAGTATCATCCTCCTTAGCCAAGTCAGCATGGCGACTTTGGGAGGATATCCGCAATATGCTCATCTATGGACAAGTATTGGAGCTTCATTGCTCCCTTTTGTACCATCTCTCGAATGAAGTCTTGCAAGAAGCTTATGAAGTTGCACCACTTCACGACTTGCGACATTGGTTGTGACATACTCCATATTTGTTGTACTGAGTGATACAAAATCCTACTTCTAGCTTATCCCTTAGATCGTAACTGATTCCAAGCTAAAGCAACACCCTGAGGTGCTCAATCTGTCTACTACACTCCCTGCTCAATAGAAATCTGTATATCTTTGCAGCCTCACTTCATCACTTGAGACATATCATGTCCAACTATACCACACAAGTACATGTTTTGTTGCAGCCCAATGACAATGTCTCGACTCTACCATAAACTAGCTCAAGGTGAAAACCAAGTATTCGTTATGGTGTTAACCAGGTACATCAAGGATCCAATCAACTACATGTACATTGTGGGATCCACCAAATCTAAATATGAAGTAGAATCACTCAACTTCTTCAGATTTGTCATCATATGTGTAGTCATGGACTTGCAGTCCATAGTATCGAATCTCATCAGTATCCCCTGAATGAGGAAGATCTCATCTGATCTCATCACACCTCTAATCCCAATAGTACATCCAACCAAGATCCTCCATCTCGAACTCTGAGGCCAACTCCCTCTGTCACCGGAGTAAGTCTTGTTGTCCAATCTGCCTCACTGGTTGCTCCCTCTATGAGTGAGACAAAATCCATACCCAGTCCTCTTGATTGGTTGCCTCCTCTATCACTATAGAAAGATCCACTGAAACAAGTGTATTCTCCGAGGATATCTCACATCTCCTCGAAGCCTCTTCAAATCATGATAGTTGTATCTCAGTCCTGGAAGATGTCTCTCTCCCACCTGAATATGAGGGGGAACTCCTTTTGAATGAACGACTCTTCCTCTGAATCAACTGACTCTCTCCGAGATCAGGTTCACTATGATTCTACATCATTCTTGGTGAAAACCAAACTCATCAAGTATCCATCGATCTTGGAATACCATGCTCCCTCTGAAACATGACTCCCTTTGAGTCTGTACAATCTCTAGAGTCATCTTCTCCCTTTGCATTTATTGATCTCCTCTGAAGTTGAATCTCCAATTAACTGTCTTGGGAGGTTGCTTCTCCCTACTAGATCCTGAGGGCTCACTTCCTTTGAACTTTGGCTCCCTTTGAGCTGGTACTTGGTGGGTTCGTCTTCCTCACCATTGGTAGAGTCACATGCTCATCCTCGTAACTTGAAGGTTTGGAATCAATGATGTGACTCCATGTAATTCGAGAATCCATGAAGAGTTACATGTCTCACTGCATCCTGCTATGTATCACGAAGCCATGTTGGCTTCTTCCTGGTCACTACAACGTCTCTAGGTAGATCCACTGGCCCTTCTAGCTCTATTGACTCTTCCTAATGATATGAAGAGTAAACAATTGAACTAGAGGGATCTGTACGATCATCTTTCGGAGCCTTCTACTCCTCACTTTCAATCTCCATGTGGAACACTCTGTATCCCACAAAAGTATCTTTCTTTTTGGAACATTCTAACTTTGTCTTCTTCGCCTTCGATATATGGATGTATATTGTCATGTATGCAACTCCATGTTTGGATAGCTTGCTCCATGTCTCAAACTAGAGACCATCTAATTTGTTGCCTCCTACAACCGTCACCATAGCTCCCTCTGAGAGCTATCACTTGTGACCTACCCAGAACAAGTGCAATAACCAAAATAGTAGACAAGAACAATATTCTTATGATAAGGAAATAGGAACGAAACAAGAACAACACTTTTCTAGTGTTGTTGCCAATCGTTCCTTCATGGTAACCTACCCAGAACAAAACAAGAACAAAAGATAAGAGCAACATTTTTCTAGTGTTGCGACCTCCATAGTAACCTGCTTGAGATAAAGACAACATCGAAGAACATCTCCTAGAGGAGATCAATTCTATCTTGCAAACAAATGCATCATTAGTACTAAACAACGAGCATTTACATAATGATTATTGTACTAACAATATTCAAGTGTCACTAAACATTTGATAGAAAAAAGTACGCAGTAGTAATAGAACTCTAAAGACTGTTGTCCTGGTTGCAATATTTATTTAAGATGCAACAATATAAAAAACATCAAATGTGATATGCAAACATGGAGTCTTAATTGCTAGGGAGGGTGCCTTATTCCTCTTAATGCACTAGATCCAATGATCCCTTTAGGCCATTGCTTGGACAAGGTCCCTTGTACATCCCCTGCAAACACCCTCATACTCTGATTAATTATCTAACTTGGAAACATATATAAGTGCACACCTCTGAAAATTGTAACACCATCCAGTTTGTCTTCTAATCTAAAACTGGACACCATCAATACACGAGGAAATCACAAAATCAAGATAGCAGAAAGTTCAATGTCTAGGAAAATGTGAATAAACCCTAAAATTTCAACATCAAACTGATAAGTGCAGTAGGTGCGCCAAGGTAAGGTGAGATGCTCTATACAAAAAGTTTTCCTCAACTCAGCCCAATAAATTCTCAACGAGCTTCACAAAGAAAGTTGTTGCAACTGCAATCGTGGGTTTTAGGTGAAATTTCAACTTCCACCAAGATGCAATCTGAGACCACTAAGGGGTGTGTTAGGCTAGAGTGAGATGATCTATGGTAGAATTAAACTCAACGTCCTCCAATAAGTTGCTCAATGAGCTTGACAAGTTTGGGTCTGTGCAGCAGCAAACAGAAACTGTACAGTGGCAATATTTCAACTAGCTCCGATACAATGTTGATGTTTTATGATTCTCAGATCTGATAATTATTGCCTTATGATTAACAACAAGATTCACTTTCGTACAACAATTATCATAGAATAACTATACACTGGAAATCTCAACTATAACAATGCAGGGAAATAAAAAGATCTAGAAATATTAACCATGCATAGTAGACACAGGAACACAAGAGTTTATCTTGGGAAACCCAACCTTGGGAGAAAACCCAACAACCTTTCAATAAAAGAATTAAGTCCAAGATATTACAAGTACATCACCATCAATAACCAAAATACCATACAAAGAAGATCCTCCCCAAGGCTATCATCACTAAGACCTAGAGCCTCAATAAGATGACCAAGAATAACCAAGCAAGAGCTTCTCCAAGTGTCGTGCACTCTCCAAGATAACCAGAAACCCATAAATAACAAAATTACCAAAACTGCAGCTGCAACTGCCTTGTGCACATTACAGAAGGAGATGTCTAATTGTCCAAATGAAATGATCCAGTCCTATATTTATACTAATCCATGCGCTTATCCGGAGTTGACTTCTTATTCTGGGTCTTCAAATTACTTGTTGGTAGCAGGCTGAAGTGGGAAAGAAAGTGTGCACAAAGAAGAATGACAGCTGGAAGAGCAATCGTGGTAAAGAAAGCGTGCAAGAGGAAAGTGAAATCTAGTAAGAAGCACAACACGTGCGCATGCAAGAAGGAGGCGACAACTGGAAGGAAGCAAAGCACGCATGCAGAGAAGGAAGACCTAATGACAGTAGGGTTAGGGTTTCTGTAAAGGTTTTTGTGTAAATGGCTGAAGAGCTCGATAGATATAAATATAGATATGCAGGTATCATAGAGATGTTCGATAAGGTTCGATTTTGCTACTTTTGTAGAGGCTGATATGGTAGGGAATGTTTGTGATTAGATGCACTATTTTTGTAAAGAAATTGAGCTAAGTGGGAGAGAAATGGTAGATCTTGAGGATTAGATCCCAGGTCGTGGAGGTTGGTGTGATCTAGTTCGCCTCACATAGATCTTACCCATCTGAGGAGAGTTGTAAGCGCGCGGCGCGCGAATTGCAGAACTGCCACAATAAGAGAGCCAAGAGCCAAATCTTTGTGGACGTAGTCCAGGAGGGGGTGAACCACGATAATACCTGTGTAATGCGATGAATGCATGCATATCTTTGTCATATTTTTAGTAGTTAAATGTTATGTGGAATGAATGAATGAATGAGTTATTATATTGCTTCAGTAATTGTTGTTGGGTTATCAAGAAAAGAGGCCACGGAGGTCAAAATATTAAACAGAATAACAATAGTTCATAATACAAATCATAATTAATGGCTCATAATGCATATCCCCTATCTCATACTCAATCCTAGGCTGTAAACACCTGAGTCTTACAGCCACCCATTTAAAGATATCTCGGGTGAGACTGCGCAGTGCATTATGTGTATTGTGTTGCCTTCTGGTTTACCAAAAGGGCCGATAGTTTTAGGCTTTGTTTGTACCCTTATAGATATGAACCCTGGGTCTACGACGCACGGTAGTAGAGAGAAGCCATCCAGCTAAGCCAACAAATGGTTCCGTTGTCGTGTTAAGAGGAACAAGAGAGGACTGAGTAGACGAGATAGAATGCATGAGAAAATAATGAGTGAAACCAGAAGACCATTGAGCCATTAGAAAGGAATGTTGAGACCGTGGAACCCCACGAAAGCATAAATTGAAGGCTGGTTGAGAACCAAAGAGCTAGAGTTTGCTCAGAAAGACAATAGAAACCCTAGCCTCACACCTCACAAATATCTGGATAAATACGTGTTTACGGATTACACGAAGTCTTTTTCTGTGATTTTCCCCACTTACTGCAGGAGTAGATACTAAGGTTGAAAGATAACCACGCGACAAACCGGATCCGATAGCTAGATTGGACCCCAGTACAGGTTGAGCAGTTACAACATGTGAACAACAAATTCACCCGCGTAGTCGACTTTTGGCTTGATAGTATTGTGACAGGCTTCATCACAGAGTTTGCAATTGACACTGAAGTCATACATCGCAGTAGAGCAGGAATTTCCACACAGACCCTGCAAAAGGTACATTCGATCATTGTATACTTCTATTAAAATATTTATATATAACAAAGGTGTAATGACAATGGAAACAGACAGCTAGACTTCCTTGCGTCCATGGGGGAAAGGGGGAAGCACTAACAGAGGAAGGATAAATGGATGAAGGTGAGGATAAAGGTAAGAAGGAGGAGGAATTCTTGGACCCAATCTTGATGGATGACGACCAGCTTAAGTGGATCTTAGCGTCACCAGGAACGACGCGTAGCGGGGTACCCTACCAATATAAGATGAATACCAAGAAAAGAGCCGTAGCTGCAAGGTAGGGCTTGGAAAGCAATGAAGAAGAGGTAGAGGATCTCTGGGCTATGGAGCATATTGAGGAAATCCTGCGTGCAACCTATGAGAGGAAAATAAGAGGCCCAAGAACAGGAGGAGAAGATAGCCATCCTTTCCATATTAGTCTCAGTGTGGAACCCATAAACCCATTTGCGACTAATACACCAAAGAGAACACCACTGTTTAGACAACCAAAGTTCAGAGGAAGTCCGATAGCAAGAAGTACATCTACCGTAGGAGCAACAACTGGAGGAGCAAGTTCAGGCAGTACTAGTCAAGTATCTACACAGCGCGACAGATGTAGCAATTCAGTATTTAGAATGGCAGGATATGACCCCACGATCAGATTACCAGAATTTCGAGGAGAAGCAGCAGAGGACCCTGAGAAGAATTTGCTCATTTGTGCAAAGATCTGGGAGGCAAAATAGATCACTAATGAAGATACCAAACTTGTGCAGCTAGCGATCATGCTGAGAGACCGCGCACTAGACTGGTACATGAGTCCAGACACGAACAGTGCCCCTGGGATGACGAGGACACTGGTAGACATTAAGAAGCTATTGATTAATGAGTTCGAGAAGCCGAGCTCAGAGGATCGGTACATGAATGAAATGATCGAGATTAGACAGAAACCAGGAGAGTCTGTATGGGAGATTGACCAGAGATTTGAGCGACTGAAGGGGAAGTTAAAATACCTTATGACCGAGATGCAACACCGGCACCTGTTTGTCAACTCACTACTCCCACACCTAAAATATCCCTTACGACAGCAGAAGTTTCAGACGCAGGCCGAGGCTCTACAGGCAGCCTTGCAGCCGGAAGAGAACCAGTACTAGCAGACAAACCTAAGTAAAGAAAGAATTGAAGGAGGATTTGAAAAACTGAACATTTTAGTTGAATCAAAACAAGAACAAGGAAAAACGAGGAGTCATTTGGTGCACCACATGCAGGACGGAAGGACACCACAAGAGCAAATGTCCAACATCCGCGCAGTATATGGCAACAGGCATGCCAAACTCGCTACCACAGGGAGGATTATGGTGCGAAATACATGAATGAAATGATCGATATCAGACAAAAACTAGGAGAGTCTATATGGGAGATTGACCAGAGATTCAAGCGACTGAAGGGGAAGTTAAAATACCTTATGACCGAGATGCAACACCGACACCTGTTTGTCAACTCACTACTCCCACACTTAAATATCCCTTACGACAATAGAAGTTTCAGACGCAGGCCGAGGCTCTACAGGCAGCCTTACAGCTGGAAGAGAACCAGTACTAACAAACATACCTAATTATTGAAGAATTGAAGGAGGATTTGAAAAACCTAACATTTCAGTTGAATCAAAACAAGAACAAGGACAATCGAGGAGTCGTTTGGTGCACCACATGTAGGAAGGAAGGACACCATAAGAGCGAATGTCCAACATTCACGCAGTTTATGGCAATAGGCATGCTAAACCCGCTACCATAGGGAGGATTATGGTGTGAAATATGCAAGAAATCGAGTCACGACCCTTATCACTGCACAATGATGCAGAAGTACCAGACAGTTCCAAAGAATTCTTATTACACCTTTTGTAAGTCGGTAGGCCACGATGACAAGGATTGCAGAACCACGGAGCTGATGCGGGAAAGAACATCAGACGCCTACAGGGTATAGGCTGAAATGATGACTGGGCAAGCAGTGCCACAGTTCAATCAAGCCCCAACTCTATACAACATTGTGCAACAACAATACAACATTGTGCAACAACCATACAATAATGCACAGCCGCAGTACAACCCGACGCAACCCTGGTATAATACCGCGCAGTATAATCGGGCACCACAGTACAACGCACCGAGAGGGGACCGAGCAGGCTATCGAGGAGGAGGACTAACCAGAGGAGGCTTCGGACGTGGCAAAGGACCAGTCACATGTCACAACTATTAGCAACCGGGACATTACGCACGGGAATGCCCACTACCGCCAGTGACTTGTATGTATTGTCGCGCATCGGATCATGAGATAGAGGAATGCCCGACACTATTAGTAAAGATCCAGAAAAAGAGGAACCAGAACAACCTGAATGTTCAATGGATTTCTGTCGAAGCAAGGGAGGATGGACGGAACATCAACATAGTCATCTATGGAGGAACGAAGACAGGAAAGGACACAATCCAACAGGAACCCACACATAACCAATGGGTAAAGAAGAACACCGAACCAAGGAAGCAGTTCAACACACCCAGAGAAAAAGATAATTTTAAGGAAGCCAGACAAGAATTTCAGAAGGTGGACACCGCGTCGACTTCTACTACGCAACCAGTCCATGAAGCCCTAGAATACGAAATGTGGCCATCATTGGATCATACCAACGAAATGCCACCCAAGGGACAAGTAAGTGCTATCAAAGACTTTTTGCAGTCATGCATCAAAATGTTAAGTGATCCTTCATCTGTGAAAATATTGCAAAACATCCTAGAGAAATGTAGCAGTGAGACAAAACAAAAGCTCGAACCAAAAATTGTCAATCATCTACACACAAGAAGAAGAATAAGTAGAGAAGTTAGGCTGAATGCTAACGCTGGGGATTTCAATATGGGAGACATCATACTCAACCTAGGATCTGAAGTGAATGTGCTACCCAAGAAAACCTGGCAATGCATGGGAGAGCCAACATTGGGATACAAAAATGTCGAACTAAAACTAGCAAACCAACATAGGGTCCTACCAATAGGGAGACTGAAAGGAGTAACAATAGATCTTGATGGAGTGCACATTAAGGTAGACTTTGAAGTCATCGAAATAGTAGATGGAACAACACTGTACCTGACACTACTCAGTCTGGATTGGGTGTTTGACAAACATACCATAATTAATTTGAAGACAAGGAAAATGACATTTGAATCTGGAGATTACAGGATCATAGCACCACTAGATCCATCAGAAGGGGAGAGGTTCGTAGAACCCACTTGCCTGGACTTAGAGGAGATCGACCAATTGTACAGAACAACTGCACAGAAAGAGGATTACGTAAACCCAACTGCAGATGGGGTACTTAGTTGGCGCAGTATTAGTTCATGCACAACAGATTCAGACACGGGGTTAGAGAACTATCAGCAGAGACTACACGAAGTATCCACGAGAAGATGTGCAAGAATAGACCGCACAGTATGGTGGATAGGCATAGAAATCAAAGAACCACCCAGTTTCCACGGACTAAATGATTTGGAAACATTCTTGACACAATATGAAGACGAATTACTAGAGAACCAGAGGCTACTAGCACTGGATTTAACACTCAAAGCTGCACCCGTGAGATGGTGGGGTGCACACAAGAAGACTATCACAAACTGGTACCAATGTAAGCGGTTACTACGCATAAGGTTTGATGCAGAACAAAAAAACAACAAACGACGGAGATATGAAGGAGTAGGGACGTCGACAAAACACTTTGAGGAGTGAAAAACGCTGTGGAAAATGACACAACCAGAGGAATGGCCTCACCACTTCATTCACACATTAGAGGGCATACCAGCGAACTGGTATACAGATAAGGAATTGCGCAAAGGAACTACAACATGGGCGACATTGCAACAGAACTTTACCATCACCTTTTCATTTGAGCATGAGAACCCTAACATAGATTGATCCAGAATCAGATCCAAGAGACTGATAGGGCTAAAAAAGGCTCAAAAATGAAAGTTCTCAAAATCGTCTAAAACCATATCCATTGCATCCGTCTCGTTGCGTTGATTCCGTCCGTATAATCATTTTCTCAAACGGGCACCGTATGCGAGAGTTATCGCACTCTGACCGTTTTCCCAAACAGGCAAAACATCAACAGGCCAATCAAATTCTAACATCAGCATGACATCAGCAGTGTTGACATGGCAGAGGCAGTTGGCGACAAGTGGTAGCCCGACAGAAGGTGACTGGTCAGTGACAGGGATCCACCCAGCAGTTGACAAGTGGCAGTTTGTTGACGAATTGTTGGGTGCCACGTGGCCCAGTCATGGGTTGCCACGTGGCACCATGGGATTGGTCAATGGGTTCATATGGAAAAATGTTATGGATTCCATGGGGTTGGATCCCATGACCTCCTGGGTCAACCCAAATCTTGACAAAGGCTCTCCACCAATGCGCCCTTGTGTTTCTTGTTTAACAAGGATCACTTTAGTTTAAATAAAGTGTACTAAAGTGAAAAGGGGCAAAAAGGGGGCTGGGGATAAGCCCCAACCCATGGTCAAACTCCTCCACGTGACCACAACCCAGCAAAGGAGGGTGCTCCCTCTCATGCGCACCCAAAAGATAAGCACCAGTCCCAGGATCCAGGGATATCCCATGAGACCAGGGGGGCGCACTCCAAAAGGGACCTAGCCCAACTAAGGCATCCTTTTATTAGCCCATGATCCCATACATAGTGCCATAAGACTAGGGGTGCGTGCCCAGTTAGGGGCTTATCCCTTTTATTTGCAGAAAATGAGTTTTTAACATTAGAAAATGTAATTTTTTAGTGATTTTCAGGCCTGTTAATGGAGATTTTGGTCATTTTTGGGGGATATTGGGCTCTTTTTGCGGCCATATTTTGGGAGGAAGTTGGGGATGGATAACCAAATTCAGATCTATAAAAACCAGGCATGTTTGAGGCCATGAAGGACAGCCATAGCAGAGTTATGTTGAAGGGAAGCCAAGACAAAGCCATTTTTATGCAGGGAAGCTGTTGAGGAGCAGACGCTTGCGGGCCATTTCTGGGAGCTCCGATCATCCGTTTTGCATGTCATTTCTTTTGCTGGGTTCTAGAGATCTGGAAGAACATGACCAGATCAGTCTTGTAGCCTAATGTCACTACTGCGATGTATTTTTTTGAGCTTTGAACAGAAATAAAGAAGCCTCTCCCACTGAGACAAAGGCCCGGAGACATAGGCAATTTTGTGCCGAACTCTGTTATCACTTCTCTTGTTATGGTTTGCTATTCTTATTGCTTCAGTTCATATCTGTATTTTGTATTATGGCTGTGATATATTCTCTCATCTTCATCCTCTTTCATTAGCTTCTTAAATGGTTAATTAACGCATGCAATTAAAAACTCAACCACAGTCATTAAAAGATCTTTTCGGATCAAGTGGTATCAGAGCTAGTTGACGTTTGGAATCGAGTTTTGCATGTTAACTAGGGAAAAGCTACAATGTGGTGAAGGCGATCTTGTTGCAAAGAATCCATTAATTGGATTGAGAAAGAGAGCTTCTCACAACGAGAAGATGGCATCGGAAGAAGGGCTTTCTCAGGATGTGAAAGAGTTCCGGAAAACTTTCCTTGCTATGTCGGAGATGGTGAAAGTTTTATACGAGGATTACTTGGAATGAAAGAGATAGGTTTTGGGTGAATCTTCAAAGGGAAAAAGTGAAGAGGAAGAGGATCATCCTTAGATTCATCCTTCTCCTTTATCATCACCTCCTTCTTCTCCTTCTTCTTCAAGTTCAAGTTCTAAATCTAATGCAAAGAAACATGTTCATAAACATAAGAATGAAATGCCATTATTAAAACTTGATGTTAAATTTGAGTTACCCATATATGATGGTGAAGTAAATGCAAAGAAACTTGAC
>JASDQU010302800.1:0-13778 GCA_032191745.1 Picea mariana | reverse complement strand
CTGTTTTGAGGCTACTTTACATGGTGTATGGCTTAAGAGTTTCATTTCTGGGCTTAGAATTATGGATTCTATCTCCAAGCCATTGAGAATGTATTGTGACAATTCAGCTGCTGTTTTTATGGCTAAAAACAACAAAAGTGGGAGTCGAAATAAACACATCGACATTAAGTATTTATCCATAAGGGAACGTGTTAAAGAAAAGAAAGTGGTCATTGAGCACATCAGGACTGAGTTAATGATCGCTGATCCTTTGACTAAGGGCATGCCACCGTTTAAATTCAAGGAGCATGTAATGAATATGGGACTTGGTTCCATTATGTAGTTTCTCATTGTATGGACAATGTTATTTTAGTGAAATTCTTAATTATGGTGATGTTTTCGTCATATTTATGTGCACCTTAATTTGATTTGAGAGAATTCATCTGTGTAGGACCAAGAATAAACATAAGGTTTATTCATTAAGAAATTGTTGCCACATAAATTATAAAAGAAATAAATACATAGTAATACATGGAAGATAATACTCGTCATAAGAGGACTTATCGCCATGATTCATGTATCTATTACTTAATACAGATTATCAATAGGTTTTAAGATGAGACATTAAGATTGGAAGTATGGACCAAGTGGGAGAATGTAAGCTCCCTTCCGTATTGAACTGCCGTTGCATTAATCGTATTAAACCACCGTGAAACCAACCGGAACCGTAACTGTATTGAATTGCCGGGAAACCAACCCGAACTGTATTCAACCGCCGACAACTCGTTTGGAAACCAACTGGAACTCGTTTGGGAGCTTCTGGAATGGTCCATTACTCCATACGGTTCTCTACCTAGATATGTGGAATAGTTAACAGTTAGCCAACATAAGCTTGATGGAAGCTTGCTATAAAGATTTCGTTTTGGTCCCCAAGCTTGCTTAATTCATTCAATCAATTTCCTTCAGTCTTACACCATCAATCAGAGTGAGCAGAGCTTGGAAGTGTCATACGAAAAGAAAAACTAGTGTGGAACTGGGAAAACTTCATCTACGCTCTTTACATTTTGAGAGAGCAGCGAGGAAGCATAAGCAAGAGGAATAGCCGGAACCCCAAACAAGCACAAGCAATCCTTGTCAAGTTAATCGGCATCGAGGAATCGATCCCCGTAACTCCCATTTCTCCTAGAAAAGGCATCACTGGTGAGATTTCTGGGACACCCAAACCGAGTGATGATGTTATCAAAAATGAAATGAGCGAGCATGATTATCAAACCTCACCTGAGAACCCCTTAATCCTCCTCCCGGCTTCTAATCGTGATATTCTTGCCAACTAAAGCCAGGGAAAGGCGGAAAAGTGAGATTGCTATGATGTATATAAGAATGCTATTTGGATCAGAGCAATGCTATTTGGACAAGGAACAACAACAGAGATAGTAGCTAGTAGTACAGGAAGAAAACATACAGAGGCGGGGGCTAAGGCAAAGTTGATTTGACAAAATATATCAATGTAGCGATGGGAGAATATATCACCGAGGGTTAGATCAGGAATATCAAGGGAAATAACAGAAAACATCAGAAAAATCGATAACTTGGATCTGCAAAGCTTGGAAAGATTGGCAACTTGAAAAACTGGGGCAAAATCGGAAATATTGGGAAAAATCAGACATATTTGCAACATTGAAATAGATTTCCCTCAAAGGATTACGCATAGGATCTGCAACCATGGAAACGCCTATGGAATATGCAAATCGGCCAAAAATATGTCTTCTCTGACATGTTTCAGAACTACACAATGCAGAAATTGGACCTACGTGGTAAGCAATTCTCTGTGCCACGACAAATCCATCCATATAGCGTTTCAGAACTACACAATGCATGCAGAAATCTGACCTATGCGGAGAGCAATTCTCTGTGCCACGGCAAATCCATCCATATAGCGTTTCAGAACTACACAATGCATGCAAAAATCTGACCTAGGCGGGGAGCAATTTTCTGTGCCAAGGCAAATCCATCCATATATAGCTTTTTGGAGAAATCTGACCTACGCAAGGAGCAATTCTCTGTGCCACGACAAATCCATCCATATCTATCCGTATAGCTTTTTGGGCAGAATTGCTTACAAATACAGCTCTAACATACAGTCAGAATTGCATCATTATAAACAACGTGCAGACAACATAGACATTGCCCAACAACCATACCTTAAAACAACATAAGCGTTTGACAAAAATGACAAAAGAAAGACAACAAAGAGAACGAACATAACAAATGATGTGAGGGGATTAAGACAAAAAGAAAAAAAGAAAATGATTTTAACTTCCACGAGGTTAACAATAGCTTATGGGACAGACCACCTCACACATTGATTTCTGCAGTTCAGCCCTTTTCCTGTTCAACTTGATGATGAGCTCCCCCAATTTCTCCAGTGTCCCCTCGCTGAATAAGTTATTCCAAGAGCTAGCTGTCAAGATACTTATATAGCTGTCCCTACTGTCTTTGAAGGCTTCACACTCTAAAATGAAATGTTTTTGTGTTTCCACTTTTATGGAAGTGCAGAACACACACACCCTTTCTTCCTAAGCTTCTTTTGGTCTTTTCCAACGCCCAGTTTCACAGCGGAGTTGGTGGGAATTGGTTCTTAATTGGGCAATAAGCATTTTGGTTTTTTCTCCTGGGCCCTTTATTCCAAGTTCGCTTGTGGAACCTATCAATAACAAAAGCCTTTATCTCTTTATTGTTCGGCACCTGTTCAAGTGGATATCCCATTTATTAAGCCATTTAATATTTTGTCGCATCCACGTCTTCTTTCTTTTGCACAATATGTCATTGAAGACAACCTTAGGCCATCAAGTGTCTTCCATTTGCTCAATTTTTTTTAGATATCTTATGAGACGCACCATAGCAATTGCTTCAATATGAGCAACCCCCATTTCACTCAGCGTGATATCATAAGGGACTCAACTTTTAATTTTAAACTTGTTTGTGATCAAGCGTTTTTTAATCTTCTCAATTTGCTTCCACTGTAAGTCAGATGTGCCACTGGCCCACACTTCACAACCATATAGAACCACTAGAATCACTAAAAGCCCAAAGAGAGTTTGCATAGTCTTCCAATCCCATAGCTATGCTTCTCTACACCTATTTTGAAAAACATAGAACGCTTTCCAACCTCCCAAAGTTCTTTTCTTTCTGCAACCTTTCCAACTTAGATTTTTGTTGAAGTCAATTTCGATGTATTTGTAATCTGCCACTTCTTCAAGAGTGTTGCCTTCAAAGTAGAACTTATGTTGCTTATGTTTTCTTTTGCTAGAAAAAATCACCACTTTCGTCTTGCTAGTATTGACTTGCATCCCCACTGTACTACAAAAGTGCTCAAGGGAAGTTAAGTGTTCTTGCAACCCAAGAGCAGATTTAGCAATCAGAATAAGGTCATCTGCATACAAAAGAAGCCTTATCACAAAATCACCCAAAAGAGCACCATCACCCTCCTGTGAGTTTAACCACTCTTCAAGTTTGTCTATATATAAACCAAAAAGGGTAGGGGACAATGGGCACCCTTGCTTGACCCCTATATCGCTCCTGAAACTTTCGGAGATACCAGTTGACACTTTGATTTCGACTTTAACCTCCTCATATAGCCTATGGACGACTGCTCTAAGATGTATAGGAACCCCAAGTTCCTCCATTCTATACCAAAGCTTATCTCTAGGGACCGTGTCAAAAGCTTTTTTGAAATTGACAAAACAGCTTCCTCTTTTTTCTCCCACACTTTTTTAATAAGAATAGAAAACCAAAACTAAAAGTTAATGGAGCTGAGAAGAAGAGATTTGAGGATTGATCATGCGGCCCAACGTAACGAGGACAGAGGACAGATGGCAGAGCTTGTACATCAGGATTGAATGCATTTATTAATGCACGCCGCCAATGAGAAATAAGACCTTTAAGTTTTGGACCAATACTATAGCACAAATAATTATTATTTTTTAATTTATTTTAATTATAATAAAAGAAAACCTAAGTTAAACATTGTAAATCAACAATTTTTTTTTAAGTCAAATTTGTAACTAGTAGCCGGTCAAGGAGTGACCGAATGCTAAGTCAAATTTGTAACTAATAGCCGGTCAACGAGTGACTGAATGCTATAGTCCCTCCAGAGCACCTGTCGGCCTAGCCTATTTCGTAAACAGCCTGACAATGTTGTATTTATTATGTTGATCATTATGATATTGTTTTTGAATATAGAATTATGATCGTCGCAATTGATTTAAGATGTGATTTTTATGTTCGAATCATTGTAAATATGAAATCCCTTGTGAACATAATCCTTGAATTATAAATTTTGTATAAATCCCCTTATGAGAGAGGAGTTTTTGAATAGTTTCATATAAAGCTTCTTCTGAGCATGAAGCATTTGATTACACGTTTATGGAATTTCGAGGTAAAGGCTATGTTATAAAGATTATAAATAAGTGGGGTTTTGCTTCATTTTAGTACGTTGAATATAGATGAATATGTAAAACAAAGAGAGTTTTACTGCATTTTAGTGTTTTCCCAAGAAATAATTGTTATGTAGGGAAACATGGGTATCTTTGGAGAAATTATGTCTTAAATTTATCAAGGCACCGGATTAGCCATAGGCACTCTATCGCGAGGCGTATAGGAAGGTTCAAATCCACTCATACCCGCTTCGTGAAGGAGAGGAGGAGAAGCCACGGGATGACCAAAGGCTCACGGATCTTACCTTCCTACCGGGGTGGACTATACAGGGAGGGCAAGACAGGCAGATAAGTTGGGGTATGCTATGGAGGGACAGATGGAACCTACCGGGGGATGGACTAAAGGCGGGACAAACGAACCAACCAACCGATCCGGAAGTGGACTGGACAGGGAGAAGGGACAGAACTGACCAACACCAGGGCATGAGGGCCGAGTCCAATCAACCGAGTAATGAGACCGACCAATCCTCATTAGCCTATTTCAACCGGATCATGAGCCTTAGCTGCAATAGAGAAAAGAAAGAAAAATAGTGAGCATAGCCAGATAGAGCGGGGGCAGAGGTAGATCCATGAGCAACAGAGCTTCCAGTAGCATCACCAGTAGCATATTTCCCTATATAACTACTATAAGAACCAGGTGTAGCAGCACCTGCAGCATCTCTTCGCTTGGTGAAAGATGCCACACCCTCAGTAGTAGCCGTTGATGTCGATAAAGCATCAGTTTACTCAGGTGACCGAGATACTGACCTTAATGATCCAGGTCCAGGGCCAGCAACATCCATTACCGTCCTAGCTTCTCCACCACCTCGCCCATATCCATATCTTGTTCCAGATCCTTATAGTTACAGAGCCAATTTCAGATCCTTCTATTATAGAGTCAGTAGCAGCAGCAAAGGCAGCTGCATTACCAGTAGCAGCCGTTGCTTCAACAGTCGATGATGCAGTTGATCCAGCTGCTGATATATATGATGCTATTGGTCCAGCCGAAGATCATGATCACTTAATAATTTGAGGAATTGGTCACTTTCATTTAGCTGGCTGTCAAATCCGTTGAAGTTTACCCACTTCCATAACTTTTTCATTTAGTTATATATGGGAGATTCATAGCCAATATACTAAGTAACAGTTTCGACTTGGAGGGAATTATTAAACCACCAATTATTCTTGATATTAGAGCTGAATCAATAAAAGAGTAGGAATCAACATCAAATGGGATTAGTTCAGATGTTAGTGGTCAAGTTTGGATGTGGTTCATTGATTTTGAGTCTAGACTATGAACAACGTGAAACTCCACACACAAGCACTACCTTCCATATTGCTTCTTCGAACTGAGCCAATATCTTTGATCCTGGGATGAGCTGTATGAAGCCTTAATCTTAATCTTAATATTAATATTAATGAAATTTTAATGTTAATGTTAGTAACATGTGACAAGTGACCATCATATGAAAAGTAGTATTAAGTTAATGATAGGTGGTTAAACCACCATAGCAGGAATTGTTAATATTGTATCTAAACTAAGACCCATATCCATTTAAAAAAATAATCCTATCTTATTTTGATAATATGACAAGTTGTTTAATATGACAAGTTGTTTAAATATAGTATTTATGGATATGAATCCTTTGCTCTCTATGATTTGGTGTGTCCTAATGTAGGCCATGTGGAAGTAAAATCCCTAGTATCATTTATGATGTGGAAGTATAATCCTTGTTATCATTTATGATGTAGGTCTTGTCACAATGGTTTGAATCAACCACATTTCACTTAGTTAGTTTACCATCATCTTCTCCTACGCTCTCCTTCATCCCCTACTCCTATATCACATAGGTGCCAACGTGCTCTCCTTCATCCCCTACTCCTATATCACATAGGTGCCAACATGCCCACACAACTGACAAAAAAACATAAATATCAAATAATTAACAAGTCGATGTTTTCCAACAAGACACAACTTATCACATCCTACTTGTGACTTCAACTAGTATTTATAAGTGTTTGACAACTACTATTCACATTTAATCGAATTATACTATAATACATAATCAACTAGAGTGCCTTCTTTGGATAAGCATAACCACTAGATTTAACAACTATAGTATACCCAAAACTAGTAAACCTAATAATTGTTTAACAAGAGCATTTGATTAGTTGTCAATAATTCAACAAAATATTTGAAAATTGATCAAGACCATAGTAATTGAATATGTATCTAGTCTAAAGAATAATGCGCTGATAAAATACAATTATCAACTATTGAAAGTCAATTAGGTTACGAATTATAAAAAAGAATGTAATTACAACAAATGCAATTTGCATTTCCTTATTGTTCTCGTTTCTTTGTTGCAGGATCTCATTAAGGAATGCTTGCATTATGTTCATGAGGAAGTGATACAAGAAAAACAATTAGAATGTCTTCGAACTTTAGTCAATACAGGATCAATGGAAAAATCTATGTTACACATGAAAAATGACAAAGACATAATTCTATAACAACATCATCTATTTCGCTTAAACAATTTTGCATATGCTATAGGAGATTGCCTATTCGATACTATACATATCCTATTGCATTTTAGATACACATTGAACGAATTACAAGAAGGAACAATACAATATTTCAAAAATTGTTTGCTAAAACATGACGCTGAAGTAATCTTATCTTATCGACATGAATTGAACATAGAATCATTAATGGAAATGCATAATATCAATGATCCAAATGTTTATTTGGAAAAAATGTCAAAATCAACTTCAACTCTTATAATTCCTGAGCAAAGAGGACTATGGGGAGACATATTTTGCATACATTGGTTATCATATTGGCTAAAAGTCCCAATAAGACTTTGGTCAAAGACAAAAATGAAACATTATTTGCATTTTAATTCAAACCTAAGCAAAGACACTTATGATATATTGTTTCATGATGAGAATCCAATTGCCAGACATTTCGAATTGCTTTTATGCAAGAAATTAATTTCAACATCATTTCATCTTGAACATATAACAAATCCATCATGATATGAAGAAAAAAACATCAATGGATACAAGTATAAGAGAGCATGATAGAAAATGGATTTAAGAGATATTTGGATTCAAGAGTATTTATAGTGAAAGTTGTTTTGAAACGATATGCCATTTGAAACAAAATGAATATGATGTGCCATACCTATGACGCATAATTGCATAAACTTTTTGTAATGCAATAATGAATAATGATTGTTTCACATTGACATGCATAGAAAAATACAATGATAAGCATGCAATGAGAAAAATCACCGACATAGTAGATTGGCAAAACTACATTGTACACTTGGCACTACCATATGAAGAAGGACATGTAGACGGAGGCCATTTCATTTATGATTGGCTATGATATATCTTGAATATAGATATATACATATGGTCTACTAAGACATCAACTGTTTTAACTAAATTTTCTTCTTTCAACAAAGACCCAAAGGTATTCCACATTATCCAATATACAAAGAAGTCTTGACATAGATCCAAAATTGTTTCCAAACATACTTGGGAAAAATCGAAAATTTCGATCTCTACGTAGGGTCAAAACTCTTATTAGAAACAATGTCATCATGCAAAAAAATACTATAGAACGTGAAACAAAGATAGCTAACCTAAGCATACATGATAGAAAACAATACATGACTTTGAAAACATAGGCATAGATGAAGAGACCATAAATCTTAATAGAAAACTAATCAATACAAACAAGAAACCATGTTTATCATTGCATCAACTCAAAAAAAAAATTAGTAACAAGGATTTGGAACAAGCAAATGTAGAAAAAAAAAACAAAAAGAAATGTTTATCATTGCATCAACTCAAAAAACAAATCAGAAACAAGCATCTTGAACAAACAAATCTAGAAAAACGAAAAAAAGACAAAACATGAAACAATACAAGATGATATTGGAAACATTGAGTTCTTGAAGCTGTAAAAAACAAGACAAAAAACCATACCTTCAAATAAACTTAAAGAATCTTTACATATATCAGATTTCATATTTGAAACAATGGTTGAACAATAATATCAGAAAAAATACAAGATGTGCCTATTTATGATTGTGTCATATGCAATCAAACTCATTTTAGAAAAGATGTCATCAAAGACACTTAAACAATTCTACAAAAAATAGGTATATGTGCAAAAAATGCAAAAAGGCATTAGACCATGACAAGACTATCAAATTTGCAGTTCTAGAACATATTAGATGAAATAAAAGAATACAGATAGTGAAGGAATTATTTGAATTGGAAGAAAGATTGATAGCACCAATATTACCATTTTTACAAATACGAGAACTAGGGAAAAAGTATAGAAAACCACAACTATGATTGAATAGTGGAGTAATGAATGTACCTGTTGATACATCTCAAATTCAATGTGCACTTACTCGTGAAATAAATGAATTTGATACGATGGCTATAGCAATGAAAAATTGTTTAGTCTTTAAAAGTGCTTATGTTGTTGGAAAAATCCGTGTTCACAAAGTCATGAAGGAATTGAAATGACTATGCAAAACTACGCTTTATAAAATGGAGAATGTGACATTAAATGAAAACTGGAAACACAATTTACTCAAAATGAAGATGCATATGTAACTGAAACAAATACCGAAAGCAATGATGATGACTATGCCAATTATGAAGAATCAGTCACAAAGACTCTACGACATGGATTTAGTGATTCATATAGTATTTATGATCTTCAAAATAATCAAATAAACATTGTTCCTGGTGAAGGTTTTATGCCATTGAGCATATTCAAAGATAAATATTCAGGGGAAATGAGTTTCCCTACATTTTTTTATGGAGAAAAACGACCAGATGAAATCGCAAAAAAGTTTACATATCAAAAAATCGTTCAATGGGAAGTCTTACATGAAGATTATGACTTTTCCTATCATATATCAAATCTGTTCTACAAGGAAATACAAATTATCCTTAACCAAGTGTTTAATTGTATTTGGATTCAAATAAGGAAAGAACAATTAAAAGGAATGAAACTAGTAGCAAAATATGTTAATACAAAACCAAATTTAGATCGCATTCTTAAATCAAACATTGGCTACATGGATCTTAAAAGAAAACACACATCACCAGACTATTTTTTACATTTGCATAAGAACATGTATGCAATGATTCGAAAATTAGGTCCACCAACTTTCTTTGTGTCCTTTACTAGTGTTGAGCATCGTTGGGAGCCATTAGTAAAATCATTACAACAAAAAAGACGAGAGAAAAAAAACTCAACTGAAAATGAAATTGAAGAAAATGATGTTGACAACTTGATTTGGGAATAACCCTGGAACATGTGTAAGATACTACTAAAATAAAATAAATTCTCCACATAAATCAGTTTTTCATGAATCCAAATACTTTGGTGAAGTGAAGGACTATTTATTTGTAATAGAGTTTCAAATTAGAGGAAGTCAACATGAACATGGATTACTATGGATAAACAATGCACCCATCTATGGAACAAATACAAACATTGAAATTGAAATCTTTGTGAACAAGTACTTGTCCTGTGACTAAAAAATACTCCTAACCAATCTCAAAAGTATTCAACACCATCATCATACAAGAACTTGTAAGAAAAAAAAACATGCATTGTAGGTTCAATTTCCCGATTCCACCAATGAGAAAAACAAAAATCCTTGAACCTATGAAATATGACAATGCAACTACAAAAGAAGATGCAAAATTGATATTTGATACCCTAGAAACTATGAATCATGATGAAACATATACATTTGATAGTTTCTTGGACAAATTAGGTATAACAAGGAATGAATACATCCATGCAATTCAATGTAGTCTAAATCGAACAACAATTTTATTGGAAAGGAAACCAATAGGCATATGGACTAACAATTTTTCCCAACATATTCCAATGATTTGGAATGCAAATACTGATGCTCAATTTGTACTTGACTCATACGCTGCAACTACATATTGTAGTTCATATATGCCAAAACTAGACAGTATAATGACGTCAATGTTTAAACGTATATAGAATGATTCTAAAAAAAATGATGTTGATGTGATAGAACAATTACAAGACTTGGAAAAGATTTATTAAACTCGCAACAAATGTCTGCAAAACAAGTTGTATATATAGTATTGTCATTGCCACTTAATACTAGCTCAAGAAAATGTATATTTCTTAGTACTTCACCAAAATATGAACGAACATTTATACTAAAAACACCAAAATAATTGGAACGTGAACCAGATGATTAAGAAGACATAGCATGCCTATTGATCATCGAACACTATGTACAATGACCTGAAAGAATTGAACATATATGCTTAGAAGAGTTTGCATCATGCTACACAATAAAATGCAATAAACGAAGAATTGTGACACGACATATGTCATAAGATATGTGAAGTACAATAAACATAAGGACTTTGATAACTATTACAGAGAAAAAAATGATGTTGTACGTTCCATATTGCTTTGATGAAAACACTTTCAAAGAGAAATACTCAACTTGGAAAAATGCATATCTAAGATTTAAAGAAATCATAAAATGCAATGAACAAAAATTCACCAACAAAATTATAACATCATGGAGTGATTTTGAAGACATAATAGATGAAATTTAGACCAAAGATAACGAGTTGTTCAACACACACACACACACACACACACACACACACACACACACATATATCTGTGTGTGTGTGTGTGTGTGTGTGTGTGTGTGTGTGTGTGTGTGAAGATAAAGAAATAGATGTCGATGCATGTTATCAAGAGTATAACAACAAATCACATTTTGAATATTTACAAAAGGTTACAAATGCAAAATCAATAGTTGAAAGACCTTACCAAATTGTAAAAAAACCACATATATTAAAATAAGAAGAATTCTATCAAATGATGAGATTGCTAAATAGAGAACAATAAAATATAGTGAAGGATATATTAACAACTAAAAAAAGAGATCCAAATCAACTAGTACACTTATTCTTGGTAGGAGGTGTTGGTATTGGGAAAACATTTACTGCGAAAGCAATTTTCCATTCCCTAATGCACATGTACAATAACATATTGGAATATGACCCAATGAAAGTGAGAGGAATCATAACAACATATACGAGAAAGGAAACATTCAATGCAAGTGGTGTGACACTGCACTCTGCATTTCACATGCTATTCAACAGATCATAATACCTTTCCTTAAAAGTGAAAAATTAGACACATTAACAAAACATTGCCAACAACTCCATGTAATACTTAATGATGAGGCATCCTTAATAGGTGCAATATTCTTGTACCAAATTGACAAACATTTACGAGAAATAAAGCATAGTCCATTAGCCTATTTTGGAAATATTGATATAATATTTTCAGGTGACTTATTCCAAGCACAACCTATTAGAGATTATCTAATCTTTGAGTATCCAACCGTAGAGAAGGAAAAAACACCATACCACTTTTGGAAATAAAGAGTAAAATGAAATGAGTTGCAAACTACAATGCACCAAAAAGACAAAAACATTGTCGAAATCCTTAACAAAATGCGAATGAATCAACAATTTGATGAATACGTAGAATATATAAATGATCATTGCCATAGACAAGCTCCATTAGATCCATTATTTCCATACATGTTTTTGATCCAAAAGGGATCCATAGGAGACTAAGGATAACTCAGAATTCACTTAAGCAACTCAAGAAGCTCAGAATGGCCTCAACAGATAGAGAAAGGGAAAAAATTGAAAGTTCTCAAAACTCAGTGAAATTTTCATCATCGCGAAGAGCGTGTCACAAGATTTCCAACAACGTAAACAAATCGTCAAACAGAGTTACAGATCAAATGATATCCACGATCAAAGTTTTGGTCAACTTAGCCCAATCAACAGGGATGAGTNCATGTACAATAACATATTGGAATATGACCCAATGAAAGTGAGAGGAATCATAACAACATATACGAGAAAGGAAACATTCAATGCAGGTGGTGTGACACTTCACTCTGCATTTCACATGCTATTCAACAAATCATAATACTTTTCCCTTAAAAGTGAAAAATTAGACACATTAACAAAACATTTCCAACAACTCCATGTAATACTTAATGATGAGGCATCCTTAATAGGTGCAATATTCTTGTACCAAATTGACAAACATTTACGAGAAATAAAGCATAGCCCATTAGCCTATTTTGGAAATATTGATATAGTATTTTCAGGTGACTTATTCCAAGCACAACCTATAAGAGATTATCTAATATTTGAGTATCCAACCGTAGAGAAGGAAAAAACACCATACCACTTTTGGAAATAAAAAGTAAAATGAAATGAGTTGCAAACTAAAATGCACCAAAAAGACAAAAACATTGTCGAAATCCTTAACAAAATGCAAATGAATCAACAATTTGACGAAGACATAGAATATATAAATGATCATTGCCATAGACAAGCTCCATTAGATCCATTATTTCCATACATGTTTTTGATCCAAAAGGGATCCATAGGAGACTAAGGATAACTCAGAATTCGCTGAAGCAACTCAAGAAGCTCAAAATGGCCTCAACAGATAGAGAAAGGGAAAAAATTTAAAGTTCTCAAAACTCAGTGAAATTTTCATCATCGCGAAGAGCGTGTCGCAAGATTTCCAACAATGTAAACGACTCATCAAACAGAGTTACGGATTAAAAGATATTCACGGTCAAAGTTTTGGTCAACTTAGCCCAATCAATAGGGATGAGTCATCATCCATACTGTTGAGTCAGTATTGCCACCATGAATTGGGCTTCCTGCTTCAGAATGTACTGATCTGACTGACCTAGGAGACTCATCCTGTTCTGATTCCTCGTCATCATGCTCAGAATCTTTCCCCCCTTCAGGTGGAGTTATCAGAAGCTTGACACCTGAATCTTCAATGACTTCTGGAAGATCATCACGAGGTAAGAGTAAACAATAGACTGGCACAGTCAACTTTTCTCTTATGGCCAATATTCAGGAGATCTATGAGCCTCAGGTATTCAAGGAAGAAAAAGGAATACCTGAATGGGAAAAGGCCATGGAGGCCGAACATGAAAGTTTGATTAAAAATCAGATTTGGGATCTCATAGCTCTTCCATCAGGGAAGAAACCCATTGGTTGCAAATGGGTGTACAAGGTCAAGTACAAGGCAGATGGTGCACTTGACAAGTACAAATCATGGTTAGTTGCGAAAGGATTCTCTCAGTGAGAAGGCATTGACTATGAGGAGACTTTTGATCCTACAGCGAAGATGAGCACTATTCGTCTTGTTCTAGCCATGGC
>JASDQU010302797.1:2363-13778 GCA_032191745.1 Picea mariana | reverse complement strand
TGGCCTTAAAACTGATGTTCAAAGGTTTGTGACAGAATGTTTGGTTTGCCAACAAAATAAGGTAGAAACAATTAAGACCCTAGGTCTTTTACAACCATTATCCATCCCAAGTCAACGCTGGGAGGAGGTTTCCATGGATTTCATCACAGGGTTACTGTTGAGCTCCAGTTTTTTCATACTTTCCACCATACAAATACACTCATCATTACACATTCTTCCCGCATTTCATCAATAATATATCGCTAATTACACCATAAACCTCCATTATCTATTGTTATTCATCCTATGTGGTTAATACATAATTTTCCATAATTTTAGTGATTAAAAGGATGATTATACAATAGTTTTGTCGATGATGGTTTAATCCTATGTTTCTATGTCCAAGCAAAATGTTTTGTACTGTTTAGGTTCTGGTATATGCACTGTCCATGTTCTGGTACCTGTATTGTTCCTGTTCCGGTACTCACATTGCAAGTCATCTGATACTCCAAGTCATTTGGTACCAGAAGGTTCTATAGTCAACCGGTACCTGCACAGTCATCCGGTACCCACACTCCATGTCATCCAATACTCTGCAGTGATATGGTACTACCTTTGCATTCATACGGTACCAACTCTCTACCTCTTCCAGCACTAGCTTCATTTGGTACCAGATTGCACCTATTCGGGTACTAGCTCCATCCAGTACTACTATCACGTTGGTCCGGTACCCATAGTCATGAATGTGTTCATCCGATACTAAACCCCTACCTACAAGATTCTGTTACTAACTGTTCTAATCCAATACCAACTATTCTAATTCGCTACCAATTGTTCTAATCCGCTACCAACTGTGCTAATCTGGTACTAGAAATAATTCAAAATTTTGGAACGATTCTAGAGGAAAATCGGGCACATGGGTTTTGTCTAGAGCCACGTTTACATGAGGACTCATGAGGAAGAATTCACCCATCTACAACGTGTGAACCTCCAGCGCAGGGGGAATGATTTTTCTAAAATTAGTGAAAATCTCAAACTGCCAACTTGCGCCTCGATTTCCATGCAGATGACATCATATCTAGAAATTCTACGAAATGGGTTTTGTCTAGACTATGGCAAATTGAGTAGCACATGAGCCATTTTTCAAAATTAGAATTTGTTTTGGAAGATATGGGCGGGGCCTAACTCGAATCTGCCCAAATTGAAATAAAACCCAGATTTTTGAGGATTTTATCTAAAATGTAATATTTGAAATCTAAGCATTGGGATCTAGTCCCATCCACTCAATGATTATTCATGTATAAATAAGCCTCATAGATCTATGAGAAAGAGCCATTAGTTTCATGAAGTTTTTGTAAGTGAGAGATTTGTTTTTGTGAGAAAGCTTTAAGGAGTTGGTTGTCATGTAAAAACAAAGTTCCATGATTAAATAAAAAGATGATTGTTGCTGATATATTGTGCATCTCCTTGGCTTGATCTGATCTTTCTCAGCAGTGCTAGCCACCTGGGAAGGGCCCCTCAGTGTGGGTAAGCATTTCTATGTTCTTTTTATTTAGTTTTAGTCCACTATATTTTCATTTTATTGTATGGTGTGCTTTCTATCTAGTTTTCTCTTTAATTGCAGTTTTGGTTTTCTTTTCAATACGAATAAGATTCAAGATTCATCCTTCATATGTGTGCAACTTTGTTCCAATTTTATAACACCACTTTGTTGTTTTACACAACTGAATTTTTTTGGCTCCTTTGAACATTGTTGACACTTGATTCATGTGACAATTATATAATCCATTTCTGCACTGTCTTGGCACCAAGAACCTAGTTTGCATAAACAATATGTTTGTGGTATCATTTCTTGAATAGATTATCACTATTTTCACCTCTGTCATATGACAAAAATCTACTCTCAGTAACATTTATAAAGTCACTTTTGAACATTGATTTGATCCCTGCTCATGAGATTTAGAACACATGGTGTAGATCATTTCTTTTTATTGAATCTGCCTTCTTGAAACATAACAATACAATATCTCATATGACTGATATATTTACTGTGATTTCTATATTAATGTTGGTGCATGGATTAATAAGTCTATCATGTCCAAGTTTCAGACTTTGAGTTCAGGTTCTGGATAAGATGATTCTTTAGTGATTATTGTTGACATTTCTTTGTCTTATTATCACAAACATATAAAACATGTACCTTGAAGCCTAATGTAATCATGTGATTCTTAAATATTGTTGCATGCACTGATATGCAGAGTATGTTGGCATCCATTAAACACAGAAAATACAGAGTGCATTTCTCATTGGCCAATCTTGTCATTAATCAGATATTCATTATTCTTTTATGCATTTTCATGTAGAGTCCACTCTTATTGTTGACACTTGTAACCATTTGAAGAATTGTTCTTGAGATCCAATTTTAGATTAATTTTTCTTATTGGTCACTATTAGTTTGCTTTCATTGTGATTTGGATTTTTGATTAGTTTATTTCTTGTCATTTGAATTCATTTCCATTTGGTTGTTTCTTTTATTGCATTTAAGTGTGGATCCACTAAAGGAAATAATCATTGAAGGACATAAAACTTAAGTAAGCTACTCATGATTAATCACACGAACATCACCGAGTGCATGGAAGACTGTGATCTAAGCCCTTATAGCACTAAGTTATTCCTACGTCCCAGTGATGAATCCTTAGTGTTAATTTCCTGCAGTGTGGGTTTGAAGATTGTTTTGTCGACTTTAGATTAGTCTAGACTAGGCTTTGATCTTGCGTTTCCTGCACCTGCACCTCGAAGCTTACGAGCCCCGGTTGATAATTAAATGTGCTAATTAATAATGCATATATTTAGCCCAACATTTTGGCGTCGTTGCCAGGGAGGTGCTAAAGGGATTAGAGCATAGGTAGGTTTATTTTATTTCTCCAAAGCCTTGAATGTTCCTTTCATGCAAGCTTGTTTATTTTCATGCAAGTGTGGTGTGCTTTTAAGGATGACCTAAGGGTAGAGAGAATACGATAATACGTGAGGGAAGAACCCACACATCCACTTTAGTGGGGTTACTCCAAAGTTAGGTTGTCCTCTTCCTTTCAGTAGTTAGAATTTGTGTTTTATTAGCATTAACCATTTTTTATATATATGAGAAGAGAAGCTAACTTGTGTGAACAGATAACTTGGTGACAGTAGGGTCCTAGTAGCACGGTGGCGCTTCAAGTATATAATTGGTTTGCTTACATTTTCTCTTAGTTTGCTTCTTTTTATTTTCATAGGATTTAAAAAATAATAATTTGGGCACTGTAAGAACCCCCCCTCTACACTAATCCATGTGTGAAACAGGACCCATAAACCAAAAATAAGGACTCAAAGATGATCAAGAGTTTGGAAGAACTCTCTCCATCCTAGCAGCAACTGGGATCTCAATCTCTGCCTCACAAAAAGAACAAATATTGACAACAGTCAAGAACCTATCTGCCTCTCCATAAGTGATAGAAAAACAATATTTCCATAAGCTATATCCACAAGAAGATCTAGAAGCATCCTTTGATCACCCTTTCCAAACTGTAGAGGAGACTGAAGAATCATTCAATGGAGAGAAACTGCTATAACATGAGATCGAGGAGTTCTTGACATGCATATTGCCAGATCCAGTATACATCCAAGAGACAAACCATCTAAAAAAAGATTATTTGCGTGGCATGATAGAGGGAGACATGCAGAGTGGTATAAATGAGGAAGTGAACCAAGAACATCAAGATTACATTGAACATTGGTTCCAGACGACAACAAGATTGAAGCACCACTCCCTTCTTCAACAACTCTCCACACCATAATCAAAGCAGCTGGTTCTTCGTATTATGGTATACATTAAAGATTATATTTCAAACCCGAGTATGAATGTATTTCTACACCTATTATGCACATGGTTACATTGGAAATATTCTTACACGTGAAATTTGATTTCTTGTTCTTAGATAGGATAGAGTAAAATTTGCATGTTAGTTAACCTAGTTCTAAATAAATGCAACATCTTTTCATGTTTCTTTTCAAATAAATGAAATGAGATGAAGATAATATTGGTGATCTAACATCAAAAATGAAAACGACTTAAGATATTTCTTCTTCTTATTACATATAGATTTCTGACTATTAATAATAGCAGTTGCTCATAATCCTAATCTTTAAAATATTATGGGGATTTACAAAATATTTAAGGTTTTTATAATGATACCCATAGGTAACTTGTACATCCTAGTTTCCTATCAGAACTTGTTATTCAAGCATTCTTATCAAATAGTACCATGAGAGTGAATGAAAATTCTACTTGTGAGGGAACACAATCTTATATGGGGAAGATGAACTTGGGGACTAGAAACACCTTTAGGTCATTTTCTCATGGCCTCATCCACCACACATTAAGTAAGTTTGACCATGATATGTCTTTCGACTAATCTCGATACATAAGTCTATTTTTCATACGAACAATCTTTTATGGGAAATCTATAAAATATATTCCAACTCAATACCATCCCATCCTGTAAAAAGGTTTTCAAAGATGATCCCCCATTCACCCATGCGAAAGCAATCTATAAATTTTATCTTAAGGGTGGGACAAGATCCTTTGATGGAAAATGGGTGTAAGAGGCTAACCCGTCGGGATACTGAACAGGTCTGCTGGCACTGGGTACTGGCCTGTGGTATAACTAGGAAAACCCATCAGGGTACTGAATAGGCTTGTGGGCAATGAGGCATTCTGCCTAGGAAGGATATTTTTTAGATTTCAAAATTACCCCATTGGAGTATTGAACAGGCTTGCTGGCAATGGGTTCTGATTTTGATGTCTTTCATTATGCCTAATCTTTATTTGTCTGTATGAACAATATACTTGTGTAAATCGTTAAGAAGAAGCATGCATGGTTGAACAAAAGGATAATGAACCTCATCCAATTTCCATTTGAGAGTGTCTATAAGATGGTCTTAAGACCTCATCATTCATACCTAGGATGTCATTGTCCTAGAGGTGGGACCCATAAATGTAGGAGTCTAATAAACTCAAATGCGAACTTTATCAATATCACTTGAATGACATAGATTCTTTGAGAAAGTAAACAAGGATGACTGGTTTCCTATCAGTTTCTCATTTATCAAAGACCACTTATCTCCTCATGTTTTCCTATTCAAGGATGAGAGTAAAATTCCCCCATCATAATTAATATGGTTTCTTGAGCATTCAACTGTTAATGATTGATGAAATTGTATGTAATAAGTAATTTAGAAATTTCCTTTATGCTTGTAATATTTTAAAATAAATTTCTTTCCAAATTTACAAGCATGAATACAATTTAATTTTTGGTTGTTTCATTAAGCATGGCATCAATGTATATTTCTTCTCTCGTAATAGTAGTATTGGTTTAGTTGTTTTAGATTTTTTTGTTCTGGTACTGCTGGCATAGGAACCAGTAGGTTCCTGTACCAACAATACAAAAATTTTAATTTTTTTGAGGGTACTTTTTGCAGGATATTTTCAGCAGCTCTTAGCTCTGGCATACTTCATTTCTCTCCTTTAGTCAACATGCACCGGCTCCACATACTCCACTTTCAGCTTGCATAAATTTCGTGTGCTAATGAGAGTTTGAAAGAGGACATGCAAACCCGTGGGTTTGGGGGAGAGAGAGACATAAGGAATCTAAGTAGATCAACATCTATCAACCCTCTCTCCTAGATATCCATCAGTTCACATCCTTGCTCCACTTCATCTTCAAATTTTAACAGTCTACATCATGGTTTTGCAAACATTTCATCCTGTACTGCATAGTTTACACTTCAACATGCATTAGAATTCAAAGCAAGGGTAACTTGAGGTAAAATTGGTACAAATATTTTTAATTTACTAAGAACTTGGAAAACATGATGCATAACCACTATTACCCACTCCACACTCTACTATGCATTATCACAACTACTTAGTAAACCCTCCATCTTCACTCCACTTGTCATAATGAATAATATACTTTGATGATAAGACCAAGTAATGAAAAGAAAATATGTGGTATACAAATGCAAAGCAACATTTATAGTGTCTTCTCTTTGTACATCATAAAGCATTCTTAAGCTATCTCAAAGATGATGAAGTCATTGTTGACTATCCAAGAAAAGAACCACAAATTAAATATTGGTCTTAAAATTGATGTCCAAGTTCATACAACCACCATATGCACACCATTCACCATCACTTTGATACCTCATCCACTGCTTATCCTCCATTTTTATGATAATTTTGTTTCTATGTTTGAAATCAATCTGTGGCAGTTTCCAAAGTGTCATCCCACAAGAACTAACACCTACACAAAAGAAACAATGTCATATAAATCTATAATCAGAGTATCATAAGTTCTTCACCTTGTTTGCACGAGGACATGCAAATCCTTGGGTTTGGGGGTATGTTGAGCTCTAGTTTTTTCATACTTTCCACCATACAAATACACTCATCAGTACACATTCTCCCCACATTTCATCAATAATATATCGCTAATTACACCATAAACCTCCATTATCTCTTGTTATTCATCCTATGTGGTTAATACATAATTTTCCATATTTTTAGTGATTAAAAGGATGATTATACAATAGTTTTGTCGATGATGGTTTAATCCTATGTTTCTATGTCCAAGAAACATGTTCTGTATTATTCAGGTTCTAGTATATGCATTGTCCATGTTCTGGTACCTGTATTGTTCCTGTTCCGGTACTTGCATTGCAGGTCATCCAATACTCCAAGTCATCTGGTACCAGAAGTTTCTACAGTCAACCGGTACCTGCATAGTCATCCGGTACCCACACTCCATGTCAGTCAATACTCTTAAGTGATCTGGTACTACCTTTGCATTCATCTGGTACCATCTCTCTGCCTCTTCCAGTACCAGTTTCATCCAGTACCAGATTGTGCCTATTATGGTACTAGCTCCATCCAGTACTACCATCACGTTGGTCCGATAGCCATAGTCATGAATGTGTTCATCCGGTACTAAACCCCTTCCTACAATATTATGGTACTAACTGTTCTAATCCAGTACCAACTGTTCTAATCCGGTACCAACTGTGCTAATCCGGTACTAAAAATAATTTGAAATTTTGGAAAGATTCTAGAGGAAAATCGGGTACATGGGTTTTGTCCAGAGCCACTTTTACATGAGGAAACGTGAGGAAGAATTCATCCAGTTCACACGTGTGGAACTCCAGCTTAGGGAGAATAATTTTGCTAAAATTAGTGAAAATCTCAAACTGCCAACTTGCGCCTTGATTTCCATGCAGATGGCATCAGATCTAGAAATTCTACGAAATGGGTTTTGTCTAGAATATGGAAAATTGAGTAAACCGTGAGCCGTTTTTCAAAATTAGAATTTTTTTGGAAGATATGGGTGGGGGCCTAACTCAAATCTACCCAAATTGCAATAACACCCAGATTTTTGAGGATTTTATCTAAAATGTAATATTTGAAATCTGAGCATTGGGATTCGGTCCCATACACTCCTCAATGATTATTCATGTATAAAGAAGCCTCATAGGGATATGAGAAAGATCCATTAGTTTCATGAAGTTTTTGTAAGTGAGAGATTTGTTTTTGTGAGAAAGCTTTAAGGAGTTGGTTGTCATGTAAAAACAAAGTTCCATGATTAAATGAAAAGATGATTGTTGCTGATCTATTGTGCATCTCCTTGGCTTGATATGATCTTTCTCAACAGTGTTAGCCACCTAGGAAGGGCCCCTCAGTGTGGGTAAGCATTGCTATGTTCTTTTTATTTAGTTTTAGTCCATTATATTTTCATTTTATTGTATGGTGTGCTTTCTAACTAGTTTTTTCTTGAATTGCAGTTTTGGTTTTCTTTTCAATAATAATAAGATTCAAGATTCATTCTTCATATGTGTCCAACTTTATTCCAATTTTATAACACCACTTTGTTGTTTTACACAAATGAATTTTTTTGGCTCCTTTGAACATTATTGACACTTGATTCATGTGACAATTATATAATCCATTTCTACACTCTCTTGGCACCAAGAACCTGGTTTGCATAAACAATATGTTTGTGGTATCATTGCTTGAAGAGATGATCACTATTTGCACCTCTGTCATATGACAAAACTTTGCTCTTAGTAACATTTATAAAGTCACTTTTGAACATTGGATTTGATCCCTGCTCATGAGATTTAGAACACATGGTGTAGATCATTTCTTTTTATTGAATATTCCTTATTGAAACATAACATTACAATATCTCATATGATTGATATATTTACTGTGATTTCTATATTAATGTTGGTGCATGGATTAATAAGTCTATCATGTTCAAGTTTTAGACTTTGGGTTCAGGTTCTGGATAAGATGATTCTTTAGTGATTATTGTTGACATTTCTTTGTCTTATTATCACAAACATACAACACATGTACCTTGAAGCCTGATGTAATCATGTGATTCTTAAATATTGTTGCATGCACTGATATGCAGAGTATGTTGGCATCCATTAAACACGGAAAATACATAGTGCATTTCTCATTGGCCAATCTTGTCATTAATCAGATATTCATTATTCTTTTATGCATTTTCATGTAGAGTCCACTCTTATTGTTGACACTTGTAACCATTTGAAGAATTGTTCTTGAGATCCAGTTTTAGATTAATTTTTCTTATTGGTCACTATTAGTTTGCTTTCATTGTGATTTGGCTTTTCCATTAGTTTATTTCTTGTCATTTGAATTCATTTCCATTTGGTTGTTTCTTTTATTGCATTTAAGTGTGGATCCACTATAGGAAATAATCATTGAAGGACAAAAAACTTAAGTAAGCTACTCACTATTAATCACACGAACATCACCGAGTGCATGGAAGACTGTGATCTAAGCCCTTATAGCACTAAGTTATTCCTACGTCCCAGTGATGAATCCTTAGTGTTAATTTCCTAGAGTGTGGGTTTGAAGATTGTTTTGTCGACATTATATTAGGCTAGACTAGGCTTTGATCTTGCGTTTCCTGCACCTGCACCTCGAAGCTTATGAGCCCCAGTTGATAATTAAATGTGGGAATTAATAGTGCATATATTTAGCCCAACAGTTATCAAAGTCTGAAGGAAAGAGTGTCATCATGGTGATTGTTGATAAAATGACCAAGTACACACACTTTTTTGCACTCTCTCATCCCTTCAAAGCTAGTACAGTTGCCACCGCATTCATGGAGAGAGTTCAAAAGCTACATGGCAGCCCAAAGATTATTGTAAGTGATAGAGATCCCATCTTCACTGGACATTTTTGGACAAATTTATTTTCTTGTTTGGGTACTCAATTGGCTCATAGCTCATCCTATCATCCTCAATTTGATGGACAAACCGAGATAGTGAACAAATGTCTAGAAGGCTACCTTCATTGCTTTGTCTCTGATAAACAAACACAATGGTTCTGTTAACGCTCTGTAATTTTCCCAAGGCTGCGGAGGCAGTCACAGAGGTAAACTCAAACCACTTGGAGTCTCGGATATAGCCCTCCAAGACTCAGAGAGGGCTCTCTCTTTTTTATTTAACTTGGTTTGTATGGAATGGATGTTAGGCTAGCTATGAAAGTATCGGGGTTTTCGATTTTTAGATGGTTGGTTTGCGACAGCAAGGAGGGCCATTGGGCAAATGGGGTCTGCGCTTAGATATATGATTCACTCTTAGATCTAGACAAAACTCTTACATAGGGCAAGGTAGTGGAAATGTTGGATTGAATTAAGCTTGTATGGTGTCGATTGAGGAATAACCAGGGGAGGAAAAACCAAGCAAATGAGCAGTTAAGAATTCATAAACTGAGCTTTAGAAGAAAACATAAAGATTACCAAAGGATCAGGTGCAGAGTATTCACCAATAAATTCTTCTCTATTACTATCATTCGATAATAGGAAATTGAAAACAAATGGCATGTTAACTGGAAGAAAACACTTAACACAGAAGAGGAACACCACCAACACCTCAACACGAGAATCCTATCAATAGCTTGTTTATTTCCGAATTGATCATTTGAGATTACAGAAAAACTTTCTGGCCAAACACAACCCACGATCCAACCAAATAAAAAAAACACCTCACAGGTCCAACTGCCTGTTTATATTTTACATGTGCATATATAAGTTGGAGTTGAATCAAAGATTGCACGCTCCCCTCATCTTTGTTTTGCCCCTGGTGATGGATTTTGAGTGACGACCCATTGTGTATCCAACTTTCAGTGAATTAGTCCTTTGCTTGTAATTAGCTTCAAAGTCTTGTCAGCTCTTTTCATCCACTAAATGTAAAGGATCACATGTTACATATGTTGAGTCCAGGTCCTTCCAACTGAAAGAAGAATCCCAAGGAAAAAGAGGGTGCTTTGGGTATCCATTCGAGAGAGAGATTGTGGTACTTTTAACTTCTGACTCTTAGAGTCACTGTCATGAATTACATCTATCAGGACCCAGAGAACTCCAAGGCCTAAAAGCATACCCAAATATGGAGGCAATCCGATTACTACCTTAAAGACAGGAACAAATAGCAGGGTCCCAATACCAACTGTAAAAACAAGTTGTCATGTTGGTACCATATACTCCGATGGCATTGCATCTATTGAATCTTGTTTTATGTCTTGAACTTCACTGGTTAGTGACATAAGTGCCAAAGGGACTACCAAGGAAACTGCTAAAGGAATGAAAAGTTCATGCATTGTACGTAAGGTAGAGATTTGTCCATGTATCCACAACATAGTAGTAGTCACATCTCCAATGGGTGTCCTGGCTCCACCAGCGTTGGCTGCAATAACCACTACTGCCCCCATAAATCACCCAAAGAAGTGAATGAGGCTTCCGAGTTGTGATATTATCTGTAACTAGCTTGAATCCTTGATGTGCATCAATTATCTCAACTATTGTCATTGCACCCAATAGGAAGAATACTATCTCACTGACTTCTTGAGATTTTGAGGCCAATCCCTCAACAACTATATCAGCTGATGGATCCCCAATACTCCTAATTACCCATAAACTAACAGCCATCAAAAGTCCAACGCCACTTTTATTGAAAGCAAGGGACTCCTCAAAAATAATGCCAGCATATCTCAATGAAAATACCAATACCATTGCCAAATCCTGATTGGCAGCTACCCAAGAATGATTGATAGCTTCTGTTCCAGCAGCTACAGAGGAAAAAATAGTCAGAGCCTCTATTTCTGCACAAATCAAATTATAGTTGTCTCTAAACTCTGTGTTATTTTCATCTTCCAACGGATAGGGTATAGCTCTCATACAAGTATTTACATAGCAATAAAAAAGGCGATCGAGACCATTCAGAATGCCTCCTCCCAAATACACAATTGTGAATGGGGTCAAACATTCTACAATGTCCTGTACCACTGAAAAACATTTGAATGCACTATTAGTCAGC
>JASDQU010302796.1:0-13779 GCA_032191745.1 Picea mariana | reverse complement strand
GCCCAATGAAGAAACCCCTCCACAGGAATGTCCTCTCCTGTGCTGCCTCTCCACTGAAACTGTCAGAGCTCAAATCCTCCAAGCAGATCTGCTACCAGGTAGCTGCCAGTCATCTCAACCCATGTGCCCTCCTCCTAGCAGAAATGATCACAATAAATAAACTGAGCCTGAAACTGAAAGTCTCTCTCCACAGAAACTAGCTCTCCTCTCCCAATGCATCAGACCTCAACCAGATCTGACAAGTATTCCTCTCCTGGTGAACATCTGAAGGAAAACAAGTGCGCCCTCCTCTCAAGATGCGCCCTCCTCCATGCAAATGTTGCTGAACAGAAAAGGATAGCTAAGGCTCCATGGATGAACTCACCATGCAAGCTCCAAGCTCCAAGAGTCTCTCTCAAACTCTCAAGGGTTTTGGATCAAACCCCATGAAGTGCGCCCTCTTCTCCTCCTCAAAGTGTGTGCCCTCCTTCTCTTCCTCACAAGTCTCAAGTGAAGAATGAGTCTCCAAATGCACTTTTCCCTCTCTTTAGCCTCCTCATGCCAACCCTAAAAGATCAATGGCCTAGATTAGATCTAGCCATGTCTAATCAATGGGAGAGATCAACTCCAATAATCTCACTAAGGAAACCCACTTTCCTTAGTTGCTTTATGTCTATTAATTCACCCACATTGTGAATTAATTGTCACTTTATGACTTAAGTGACATATTTCACTTTTGACTTAAAACTCCTAAGTCAAAGTGAAATTAGAATCATAAAGTAAAGTATGAGGGTAAAAGTCTTCCCCCTTTGTGCTTAGAGACTCATAAGCACATGGGGACCACTTTCCAAGGTATCCAAATCTCAACAACAGGTACAGATGCGGATTCAGCAGTATTTCCTAGCACAGACACGGGTTCAGCTAGAATAGTGACAGGCAGCTTTGGGCATGTGATTAAAGGTGGATTCCACATCTACAAAAAATGCAGCAGGTATGGTGACCTTGGAGAAGGTATGGGTTAATGCTACAGCTGGGCAAGGGGGGCATACGGCTGGCTTCATTTTCTGAGCTCGGAAAAATAATGGCAGTGATGAGCAGATTTTTCCCAGGGGCAGAATTCGAGGTCTTAATGAGAACAAAGAAAATGTATATCAGTGACAAGGTCAATCTAGGGAGCGATCTCCTTCAGATTACATCCCCCTAATCCATCCTGAAAATGATGGCTCTATTCATGCAATGGTGCACTCTCTGAATGCCAAATTCTCAAAGGCTGGGGTTTCCAGTTTGAGCAAGAGTAAGGAGGAATAGCCTCCTCTTCCCTCCATGGAAAATGTTGCGGCCATAGAGGAGGATCTCATTGTGAGGTTAATCCCTGATACAGATTATATGGATACAGGAAAGGACGGTGCAGTGGAGACTTTGAGTATTACAGGTGTGCCCCCTTCATAGGTTGATCTGGGTCTGACCTAACAGAGTGGTGAACCCTCACTTGCAATTATGTGTGCAGGAGAAGAGAGGCATGGATAAGCACTCTAATTTGGCACTTCAATCAAAGTCTAGATTACATCCCCCTAATCCGTCCTGAAAATGATGGCTCTATCCATGCAATGGTTCGCTCTCTGAATGCCAAATTCTCAATCGTTGGGGTTCCCAGCTTGAACAAGAGTAGGGAGGAATAGCCTCCTCTTCCCTCCATAAAGAATGTTGCCGCCATAGAGGAGGATCTCATTGTGAGGTTAATCCCTGATACAGATGATATGGATACAAGAAAGGAGGGTGCAGTGGAGACTTTTGTTGAAATAATGTAACTGCGAAGAGTATTCTTATTATTATTGTTATTTTATTCATTAGATTAATCCCCATTGTGGATTAATCATGTCGGTAATTGTATTAGGACCAAATCCCCTTTTGCGGATTGGTCATCGGACAATTGTAATAGGCAGAATAAGAATTCGGGCCCAACAGTTATTATTGAGACCCAGAATTAAATTAAAGGTGGGTTTACCCACCCAGAGTGAGAGGTTGGCCCTGCCAGTGAAACCTTTTCACACGTGCCAGTCTTGTATATATAGGGAGGCTAGCGCCTCACTTTATCACACAACTCACTTGCTCATTCTCTTATGAGGCAAGTTGCAATTACCAGTTTGAGAGAGGGAGAAGAGTGGCGCATCTCTTGGAGAGGACTATCTGTATTGGTTTGAGTTATCTCTTGAACATTATATTGGCAATTTATGATAAGGAAGTTTTTGCTGGGTTTTCTTCCCCTAGAGGGTTTCCCAGGATAAATGTTGTGTCTCTTGTGAATGTGTATTTCTCAGTGATCTTGTTCTTATGTTGCTCTTATCTATTGAAATGCAAAGAACTATAATAATGGCATAAACATTAACAACTTTGAGTATTGTAGGTGTGTTGACCGCCTATTCAACTAGTGGGTCAACTCCATGTGCCATGAAGATATGCATCATCAGATGCAAATATGTCAAAGACAGTTTGGATCTACTAGGCAATTTATGCCTCCAACACACTTTTTTGTAAATGGAATTTCCGCACCCTTGTGCGGGTTAATAATGTAATAGGTCTGCATGAATCATAGTTAGGTCAGTTACCTTGGGATGGGTTAATTGGGAGAGTTCCTTTCACCGAGGGTTTTTTATCCTCAGGTTAGGGTTTTTTATCCTCAGGTTATTAATTGGGTTTTCACCCTTATTAATTTCCCTTGAGATTTTTCCTCACACAACCAATAATTCCTCCAGAGTGGTGAAGGGTGTCCTAATGGGCTTATCCTCTAGTAACTATTGTTTAGGAATGATGTAAATGACCATGTATGACATCTTAGAAAGTTTCATGAAATTCCATCTAGTCTAGATAGGTTTTTTTTAATTAATTAAATTAATTAAATTTTCCTAAGGCTGGAAGTTTAATTATTTAATTAATTAATTGTTTTTGAGCAAATATTGTAAAATCTAGGTCATTGGGCTTTTTCTAGGGGTATTTGTGCTCAAAAAAAATGGAATGAGACCCCCCTACACCCTTGGACCAAGTTTCAGCTCAGTCGGACAACTTTTGCCACGTGTTTTGCTAGGTGTTTGTCCACCAAGAATCTAAGTCAGTCAAAACAGCAATTTTAATTGTTAAATCATGATATAGTCAAAATGTCAATTTTGTAATTTTGAGCTAATGGGGTAATGTCAAGATGAATAAAGGCAAGAGAGATGATACCTAACCTACCCAACCCACCTCTTATCCTTTACACACCCCCTTACACACTCAATCACTTAAACCTCACGCCCCCTAGGGGGATTTGCGCCCCCCCTCACACATAAACCTTTGAAACACCATTTGAATGAGTTGTGGGCCCCTCCCATGAGTAGTGCGCCCTTCCTATCCTACCACCCATTGCTTGTCCCCACACTCCACATCACCTATCCATGCCCAAACCCTAGATGGTGCGCCCCTCTCCTTGGGATGCTCTCTTTGGCTTGGTATTTGACACTTGGATCTCATCCAAGAGGGCTGACTTTGCCTCTCCAAGCATAAATAGAGCCTCCCCTCACTCATTTCTTCACCATTCTTTGAGCTAGTGTTATGCTACTGAAATTTCGCCCCATCTCTCTTGCTCTTTGCCATCTTGCATCCATCCATTTTTCTCTTGAGAGCATTGGAGCAACTTGTTGCTACAAGGCTCTCCCTTTTGGATTAATAAGAAGCTTTAGAGGACTTGGAGTAACCAAGAGTAGTCTGGTTTTCTTCTTGCACATGACGTGACATTGTGATTTTTGATATATTGTGTGGTATTGAGTAGATTCTTGGATAAAGTAGTCTATTTGGGTAGACTCATCAATAGTAGTATTGTTGATCTATATATGTTGGATAGCTGGTAGTGTGAAGTATTTCATGTGGTTAGCTTATTCATGCATATTATCTACTTGTATGCCTCACTTGTGTTGAAGTTTTGCAGGTTTTGCCTCTAGGGTGTTGTTGGGATAGCCTCAAGGAGGAGTCTACCCTCAAGGCCTATTCAAACTCCATGTTTTTTGTGATCTGATTTTCTGTTCATTTCCAATACATTTTTGTAGCTAACCATCTTAGATAGGTCATCTAAATCACATTTTTTACTTGGAGATTGTATGTGAAAAATTTATGCCTAAAAAACAGAAATTTTTCTTAACCTTTTTTGTGTTGTGCAGCATTTCCAGCAAGCAATAGTTTGCTGGTTTTTGCAGGTCTTTACTAGGTACAAGGGGTTATGTTGCCCAAATTCACTCACACAACACTCCAAAAGAGCCTCCTTTGAGTGGGTAACGAATCTCTCATTTTTCCTACTCTTTTCTAGCATTGTAGCAAGCCCCCAAAAAGTTCCCTTGAGGCTTGCATTCTCTTGTATTTAGTTTCATCTATTGTAAGTTATTTTTCTTTGCAAGCCATTGTTGCCTACACCTTGGGACACTGATTGGCTCAACCAACCCCCCAATATCGTATGGCTAGGGCTTAGTTTTATTTCGGCATTTGTTATTCCTTTGCCCCACTTGTCATTAGGACAAGGTTGTTTGGCTAGTTTGTTTTAATAGTAGTTGTCTTTACATTTCAACCCTCTTTGGCACAACAAAGGTAGGCTTGCCTCCACCTTGTGCCATTGTGAGTGGTTTGCATTCATTTTCGAACTTTGCCTAATAATTGCCTACACCTTGGGTGAGATATCCCCAAAATCATATGGCTAGATAATATGTGTTGATGGTTATATTATGCTCATGTGATTAAAATTTTCTAGAGTAGACATTACACATCATTATATCTTAGCTTAAGCCCTTAAGGCATAGTTCTTTTTCATGCTCCAATTTTCATCAAGTTTATAACACATGTTTTAGGTGCAATATCTTATGGTTTAAGTGCTTTGAAAGTAATCTTTTAGATCTGCAATTTACTTGTCTTTTAAGGCATTTGCCATCAATCAATTTAAAACATATGTGCAGCATGTACATGGTGTAGGGATAAGTTTTCTTTTCAGCAAATGTTTTCAATTCTTAGCATGCTCTCTAAATGAAGTAACTTACATGGCTAAATGGTTATGATCTAAGTCAATTTTCTGTTATACTTGACAAGTTGTTCTTGTCTTTCATTACACTCTTTTCTTTCAAGTTTACACGCATACATGGTTAAGTGATTGACAATGGAATAGATCTTTACTTTCAGTTTTCTTTTCCATGCTTTAGATGTGTTCATTTGCTTCAATTTCATAATCTGCAACACACTTTCATAAGCTAAATAAGTTTCGGTTTTGGGCATAATTCACTTTTTTTGGGTCACTAAAAGTCATCAAAACACTCATAAACACTTCTCAAAACTTAATCCTAAGCAATAATAATATATTGGACAAACTAGGACACCTAAATTCACCATCTTCGCCATCTAAAATGGGGCTTGAGGAAAACAACGGAAGGTGCTAGGCCGGGGATGGTCTCACGGCGCTCGACGTCCTTTCCAGGGAGTACTCGGGTCTTTAGGGTTGACCTGTGAAGCTACGGTAGGCCTCGTTGCCATACTTCTTGAGCATCCAGCAGCCATTTGGTAATTGAGGAAGGAGAATTAAGGTTTGACACTTAGCTAGGAGGGTAACTAAAATCTTTAAAATCTTTAAGCAACTCTTAACCACTTAGTCTTTTAGGCAATCACTTTCTTGGGTACATCTTATGGTTGTTTAGAACACTAGTTGCAAGCATACATATCTTTCAATCTTTCATGCAAGTTTGTGGTTTGGATATCTAAGTGTTGAATCTTTTAAGTTTTGTGGAGCATTTATCTTTCAAGAATTTAAATATCTTTTGGTTCATGCTCTTTATGGTGTGATTCAAAAAGAGATAGCGCATCGCATCTGGAGGCATCATCTTGTTGGATCTTGAGTGCTTTGTGGTTGCCATTGAAAAGCGGTCCAATAGAGTAAGTGCTATTGGGACATGCTTGGCTTTATGTGAATGATCTTTACATTTTGAATATCTTTGAAATTTTCACACATTTGAGTACTTGGTTAACTTGTATCTTGTCTATCTTGTATCTTTTTCATAATCATTGCAATATCTTTTATTATTTGTGTAAGTACTTGTATCTAGTTTTGTTGTGAGATAATTTTACTTAAGTAATCCTTGTAATCTTTTGTAATCAACCTCCTTAAACTTTAGTTGACCCCTTTGCCCAACTTTAGGCACTAGTCTTAGTTGACTTAGGGAAGGGTTTTGTTTGACACAAGTAATCGTGCATCTTGCAGTGTTGCCTTTGCATCATAGGTTAGTATTCCCCCAAACATCTAATCAATTAAAACCAACTCCTAGAACTTCAAGTTAAATTTTATCTAGTAACTAGGGTCTACCCCCCTTGGCTTCCCTAGGAGTAAGCCTAGAAAGAAGAGGTTCCAGTCAAGGTGACAGTGTGGACTGTGAACCTAGACATTGTTCCTCCAAGGACACACTAAGTGAGTTGTACTTTGCTCATGTTTGCAAGTGTGTATTAGGACGACAACAAGGTGTACCCCCTCTTAGGTTGATCTGGGTCCGACCTAACAGGGTGGTGAACCCTCACTTGCAATTATGTGTGCAGGAGAAAAGAGGCATGGATAAGCACTCTAATTTGGCATTTCAATCACAGTATAGCTTGGAACCTCAAGGTGAGAGGCCTCATGTGGAGGTTCCTTCATGGCCTTCAATACACGTCGATCCTATCACCCCGCTAAATGCACATCCAGAGGGTCATTTCCAAAAGACAAAAGATGATTAAAGGCACGTTCGTGGGCAGCCCTCTTCAGGACATTTTGAGGCATGGATGATGTGGGCTATGACAACTTGGTCATAAAACTGGTTGACTTGTGTAAGGTGGATGCTTAAAAGCACAGTCCTTTTCCATGGAGATGACTAGTCGCAAAAAGGGCTATGTCTTAGAGATGTTATTGCAGTATTTCAGAAATATCCCAACACCTCAAACAGACAACAGTTAATGCTTTTTGATGTTTGTTTTCATGTCCAAACCTTCCATTGGTCAAATCTAGGTTATCCACACAGTAGCAAACAACAGAATGAAGACATGTCATGTTTTCCAGCAGTGGAAAAAAGGAAAGTGGATTATGACTTGGGTATATCCAAAGCAGTCAATCATATCCCATTTTCAAAAGGATACAGTTCTAAGATCCTAGGTGACAGTGCATGAGCAGATCTATCTTCCCGATGATATCATCATTGAGTAAGGAAAAACGGTTTGTGTTTGTGGACCCTGTTATCCCCCACTTTTAGCGATAACTAGGAGATCATGTCTCGAGGCCCACAGGTCCTAAACATGGAGTACCGAGAGTCGGATCGACTTTAGCATGGCCCTGGAGGACCCACCTTTTCTTCATTTCAGCGCCTCTATCTTGTCAGCAACAACAACATCCATCACCATCGACTTGGTCTTGTGTCAGAGATGGCTCTTGCTCCGTGAGGTAATGAGTCCAGGTATCATGGTATGCATCACTTTGATCATCAAAACCCTTGAATATGTGCATCTTTTTCCTTTTATTTCTAACAAATGCTTGGATCATACGCTTGGCCACTTGACCATGTCTTGGGGGATTGATAGGATGCCCTACTAGGCCTGTGCCCCTAGGTTTTGGTTTGCCACTGGAGAGGGCTCCTAAAAATCCATCGTTCGCTCCCATAAAAACACCACTTTTTCATCTTGCTTCTCGCCCATCTATCCATTGCACTTGTCCGAGCAATGGGTTGACCTATTTACAGGATTGCACATTACCTCGTGGGAAGAAGGGGCTAAAGGCCCAGAAGGTAAAAGCAAGCTGGCAAAAGATAAGAGCCTAAGAATAAAACCTCGAGATGCTTCGCCCAGGGATCCCCGAGAAAGCAATAAAAGGCTTCTCAGCAAGAAACAAGAGGGACCCGTAAAAAAAAACCAAACAAGACCTAGTCAGAGGATAGGGGGTCTCATCACAAGCCAGCCAATTAGGTCCATGGGTACCTAGCAATATGACATTACCACCATCTGGTTACCATGCCAGGGTAGTGACTCTCCGTTGCATGGCCAAGGGAAAGGGGGTCTCATCATAAGCCAGACTTCTCATTTCTGCAAAAGTACTTGTGGGTAACGCTATCACCATTGGTCACCACGCTAGGGCAGTGTCCCCTGATTAGCCTCTTGAAGAAAAAGCAATAAAGAATAAAGGCATGGGCTTGGAAAGATTTGCATCCAGGACAGGTGCAACTCGCCTTCTTCAAAGGCACCCACGGGTAAAACCTTGCATCCTCTGCTCCCACTGCACCCACTTGCCAGGACATCCCTTGAACACCTCACCCACTTACATGGCTCCGATGAGCTCTCTTCCAGGAACTTTCCTTTTCCAGTGGACACTAGCCCAATAGGACGCCTTGTCATTTTCCACAAACTTGTATTGCAAGCTCGTGTAATGTCTTTGAGCTTTTAACTGATGTATTAGGGATTTTATGCACGTGTTTAATAATATTGATGATGAGATGTGATTGACATTGCTATGATCCCTGTGACTTATGAGCCCACGGAGGGCGTAGCAGGATCATGCCCGGCGGACAGGTACCATTTTGGACCGGTACACATGGGGAGATGATCAGTTCAGACCTCCATGGGGTTGAAGAGCCCATCAGATGGATGCTGAGACCCCATCAGGGGGCAGAGACAGGACAGAGATGGATCAGGGGCTTTGCACCGGAGAAGAGGAGGACGTTCCACCAGAGGCACCCTGGCAGAGCTTGACCTAGGGGGCTTGTGCCCTCTCCAATGGAGCGTTTGCCTTAAAAGCCCTAGGACGTCACCCTTGATGATCATAACGTCATCCAGCCTTGTGGACGTCTTGGGAGGAAGATTTGGCAGCGTTGGCACTTGTGGCAGGTTGGAGAAGCCCAAGGAGGGCTAACGTTTTGCTCCAGGATGTTGCACTTGCCCTAGAAGGGGCTAACGTCTCCCTAAAAGGGGCATGACATCTCTCTTTAGCTTGATTAGGGTTTAATTTTGAACATTTAGTGTAAAACAGTATGATTTTTAGTATTTTGGCCTTGTCGGCCTTTTCATGACCTAAAATGTAAAATTAGGTCATGGTACAGTATATATTGAGGGTTTTCACTCTCATTATATCATCATCTCTCACTCACTCATTAGTGAGGTCTGAAATTTGCGTTACACTTGAGGTTCTTGACTGAAATTGTGAGGCGCACTTGTTGAAGGAAGGCATTTTTTGGATTTTATTGGCATCGTTTGGCATTTCTCTTTATGGAAGGTGTTACAACTAGGGTTTGCTATGCTATTTCTTGGTGAAAGTAAGTGAATTTCTGCAAAACTTCTTAATTGAATGGTTGTATTGTTATTTCTTACATATATTGTTATGATTTGCTGAATAAACCCTTGGTGAGAAGCACACATTGTAGGTCTTTGTCTCATGTCCCCGTCAAGAGTTTCAGCCATTATTTGAGGAGACAAAGAGCCTAGCCTTAGCTACACTCTTATCCTCCTCTTCTTTGCTAGCCGTTTTATTTTTCTGAGCTAAGAAGAGGAAGACACATCAAGGCCTAGTTCCCCTACACTTTGATGAGCCATTTTTTTTCTAGGGTTTGCTACAAAGCCTTGCCATAGCAACATGTTGCCTGCAAAACCCTCTTGTCTTAGTCTTATGCCATTTTTTGAGCGAGCCATTTTTGCCAGTGACCTAAGGAAAGAGGAGAGAGCACTGAGGCCTAGTTCCCCTACACCAAAGTGAGCCTCTCTCCCCTAGGGTTTTGACCTTGAGGCCTTTCCATAGCAACACCCCAAGGCTTCACTCTCCAGTCATTAGCCTTACTATCTTCCTTGATCCTTCAACTCCTGCGTCCTCCCTTTGTCTCCATTAACCCTAGGAAACGCATTGATCTAAGACCTGGCCTGTGAGTATTATGATCAAAACCACTCTCAATACTTTGAATGAAACCCTAACTATTCTAACCCTAGCCTAGAACTAACCCTACTAACAAAGTGTTGCTGTCATCTTTTGCTACAATATCACTTGTGCAGCTAACGTTTTTCTTATGAGCAATTGAATGGTTGTCTAAGGGCATTACTTGAATGAAGTATTGATTATCACATTGAATGCCACGTTTTCTCAGCATTTATTGAAGAAGTGACATTTATTATCATTGTTATTTCATAAACATTGACTTCGTCGATATTTAATTTTCAATTGCCTATATATGTATCAAATAGTCATTATTATATGAAGTACTAACCAAGTGAGCAAGCTTGCGTATATTTGTTTCTTGTTGCTTTGTCTCGGCCAGGTGTACCTCTCTTTTGGGTTATACTTTATTATTGGTTGTTAGCCGGACTATCTACTCTATGGTGACTTGTGAGGGGGAAAACTTATCTTTGTCTTACAATCCTTTGCCTTCTCAAAACCCCAGGTCACTGAGGACATCTCCCCTGGGCCTTACCTCCCTAAACAGAAAGAACCATCCCATTGAGGTGACATTGGGTGGGATTGGTTCCAGTTACGCACTTTGCCTCTTCAATCTCTAACCTTTATCCTTACTACAAACTACACGATAACATTTTGGCGCCGTTGTCGGGGAACACTGAGTCAAAACTTCCTCAAGACGACAACCTTTTCGGTAAGCCTTGCCTCTAGAGTCTTCATCTTACAAGCTTACCTGGCAACTCCACCTTGGGTGTTTTCCCTTATCTTTTGATAGTTTCAAACAAACTATCTGGCAACTCCAAAAGCTGCAAGGAGGTACAATAATCCTCCTCTATCCTTCAGAAGAAAGCCTCCCCGAAACTCTCATATTGTAAAGTCACTTTTTCGAGGTAATCTTCCTTTAAAAACCATGTCTAGCTCTCAGACCACTACAACGAACCTAGCTAACAATCAAAGACAATGGTCATCTACTATTTTCAGACCACTAGACATGTCAGCCATACTAGGATACCCTAGGCAAATGCCACCTAAGTATGAAAAGTGGTTGCCTAAGTTTACCAGTACTAATGCAATCAGTGTTGAAGAGCACATGAGCAATTTTTGGGCATTTTTTCAACTTCGTCCCATTAGTGATGATGCTAAAGACCTAGTAATGAAGTTGTTCTCCACTACACTCCTTGATGCTTCAAGGTGTTGGTACCTAAGCCTTCCCGATGGTGGTATTAAAGCCATGGACAAACTTGACGAAGCTCTTCTCAAAAGATGGAGTATCAAAGAAGACCCCAACATGCTTCTTACCAGGCTGAACTCCCTTTGGAAGCATGAAAATGAATCTATTCGGGAATTCCATACTAGGTTTGAAACTTTGTTGATCCAAATGGTGATTATCTTGTTCATATTTACACCAAGTCTTTTAAGGGCCAACAAGGGTATCTTCTCAAGGACAAAAACCCTCAATCAATCCAAGAAGCTCAAGAGCTAGCCACTAAAATCAAGGGCAACCTCCTTTCATCCAAGATTGAGCCTTTCGCAAATCCAAGGGGCAAAATGGACACCAAACCAAAGATAGTCCACAATACCGAGCCCACTTCAGAACTTTGTTCGAGCATTGCAAAATTACAAGCTTCAATGGATGGTATCATAAAGAATCAAGAACTAACGATGAGTAGAATTGTCAACCTAGAGAGATCCCAGAGCCAAGCCCCTAGGGTCCCGTACAAAGGTCAATTTCAAAAGGGAAACCAATTTTACAAACCAAAGAATGCGCAGGAAGTTTCAAACACCCTAGCTCCTACAAACGTTGTGGATGAAAACCCCTGGTTCTTAGAGTGCAATGAAGCACATTGGGAGCATGAATGCCCTTACAGCAATGATGGCCATCAACAAGTGAACAATATAGGCCACGTCATGGAAGGCCCTCAAATAAATATCACCGTTGCAGAGCATCAGGAGGGCATGAAAGAAGCAGCTAGGTTGGCTAGAATAGCGGTAATAAACAACCTAGACCAGGAATCAAAAGAAAAAATGGAGAAACAAGAGTTCCAGGTGTATAGAAGAAAGAAACTGAGCCAACCTACCGTTGAACAAACAAAACCCCCATCCTTGGATGTACTCCTTCCTAAAACATCCAACACTAAAAGGGTTGACTTGAAATTAGACTTTGAAGGGGCATTATCCAAGATGCATGTAACTATCCCTTTGAAAGAAGTCATCAAGGTGCCATCTATCAAAGAACGATTTGACAACTTTTTCCAAGGATCAAATGGACCAATGGACCCCCCAATCATGTTGCAAGTCGATCACTTCAGGGTCCAGTACGATCAACATCCCCCCTTCTTCATGACCTTGATAATGAATAATAAGAGCCTCAATAACTACATGCTGGATACACGGGTCGGTGCCAACATGATGTCCCTCAAGGTCATGCAACAATTGGGCTTGAAAGTCACACGACCTTACAGGAATGTGTGTGGTTTTGAATCTAAGGCCATAGCCACACATGGGGTGATTGAGAATGTCGAAGTTTGCCTTAAAGAATACCCCGAAAAAGTCATCCACATAGACATAGAGGTCGTGGACGTCCCAGATGTGTGGGGTATGCTATTGTCTAGGAAGTTTGCCTCAAACTTGGGGGGTACTCTTGAGATGGACCTCACTTATCTGAACATACCCTTGAAAGATGAAACTGTTGGTCGTCTCCAGAATGTGCCTATGACTACAACTCATGTGCAAGAGCCTAGTGATTCCAACAAAGATGACAAAGCACATGACGAGATCATACAAACTCTTCATAAGTATTCTCCAGCCGATATGCCTTTTTCAACAAAAGAAGACTTTGATCAGATTAAATGGCCCAACAAAAAAGAATACCAACAACTCCTAGACAAGTTCAAGAACAAGGAAGTCGGGACTGTGAAGATACTAAAGAAGGCAAAAGACAATGTACAGATCCGTCCATCCCAGTCGGAAGTGTTTACAGCAGAGTCCCACCCTCCTCCCTCAGCACAATAAACCAACGTCATTCAATGAATAACCAAGTACAAGATCATAAAGTATAAGGAAGGAGACATAGTGTGGATGTGGGACACCCAAAAGGGAGAGCCAACCAATGTCAAAGGAAGCACTCAATCATGGCTCCAAACTTTCAAAGTTGGAAGAGAAACAGTCGACGACTCCTATTATTTGCCCACTTTGGAAGGAAGAAGGTGCCCATTACCTATCAGCGAGCACCTCCTCAAACCCCACCAAGGTGTCAATGTTTATGCCATTATTATAGTTCTTTGCATTTCAATAGATAACAGCAACATAAGAACAAGATCACTAAGAAATACACATTCACAAGAGACACGGCATTTATCCTGGGAAACCCTCTAGGGGAAGAAAACCCAGTAAAACTTCCTTATTATAGATTGCCAATACAATGTCAAGAGATAACTCAAACCAATACAGAAAGTCCTCTCCAAAAGATGCGCCACTCTTCTCTCTCTCTCCAACTGGTAAATCGAAACTTGCCTCTCAGAATGAGCAAGTGAGTTGTGTGTCAAAGTGAAGCGCTGGCCTCTCTATATATACAAGTCTGGCACGTGTGAAGTGTCTTTACTGGCAGGGCCGACTTCTCACTCTGGGTGGGTAAACCCACCTTAATTATATTTCCGGGTCTCAATAATAACTGTTGGGGCTGTTATCCCCGATATCTAGGGATAACTAGGAGATCATGTCTCGAGGCCCACATGGTCCTAGACATGGAGTACCGAGAGCAGGAGCGACCTGAGCATGGTCCTGGAGGACCCATCTTCTTCTTCTCAGCCAGTTTTGTCCTGTCAGCAGTACCAGCCTCCATCACTACCGGCTTG
>JASDQU010302794.1:1459-13779 GCA_032191745.1 Picea mariana | reverse complement strand
ATTTGATGTTCGGTTGCATCCTCAATCATTGATCAAAATACAGTGGAAGGATAGCGTAAGCATAATGGACAAAGTTGTGAAGTAAAAGGTGAACATCCATCTCAATGCTTGATTAATTCCTAGCCATTGGATTAAGCAATGAAGTATAGGTCCAAGGATCGTACATGACCATTGATCTGGTTCCGTGATATAAATGTGAACCGTTCGATCTGTTCGATGATATCATATTCAGGAGATTTGAAAGGTTGGAAGTTACAAAGACCCGAAGGGCAAAGTCCCAAAGTTCCTTCAGCCGTCCATCTCATCAGAATATTGGATCATAACCATTGATGTGATAAGCGCTCAAGTGCTCATCTCGCCTCTCATGAGGTCACTATTGTTGGTCATATGATAAAGAGATTTAAAAGGGAGAATGTAATGTGTCGCTTGAATTGATAAGCCCTTGGTTCTATGCCTATGATCATATGAACATGGTTTTAAGGAAGTGCCTATTTATGTTATCACATAGATGAAGGAAATTTATCCATCATGTGATCAATTTATGAAAGAAAAGGGGATGCAAGGTTTAAACGATGAAGACCCGAAATGATGATCTCTAGTGGTCCCAAAGTTGTTAATAAACAGGTTGTTTATTTTACAAGTCATCTCAATAACTTAAACAAGTTCTGAGCATAAGAAAGTATAAATACAACCATGATTGGTTCACTAGAGTGTGTGCTTTGTGCAAGAAGTAGACAAGATTGTGGAAAAGAGAGGCTCGTTGAGAAAGAGCGGCCAGCGGGAAAAATGAAGGGGATACGGACCTAAGGTCCATGTGAATATTAGAGAGAAGAAGAAGTGAAAGAAGGTACGAATATTAGAGGAAATATGTAGTGAAGAAGGCACGGATATCAGAGGAAAGATAAATCGAAGAAGATGTGAATTTCATATAGAGGATGAAGTGTCGTAATGAACGTTGATTGTATACCTTTGATCATGAAACATAATTGATTCATTAATGAATTGTTGCTACTATAGTTGGTTGAACTCTAGTTGGATAGACTGTGTTCTATCAGCAAGCTAGGTCTTGCAGCAAGTTGGGTCTTGCTTGAGAGTTGGTGCTCGTTACTTCAGTTGGTGTTGAAAAAAAATAGTTGGTGCTGGGAAAATCCTTATTATTATATTCACATATATTCATATAAATTATATACAAACATCTGGTATCTTCTGTGTCCATTGTGATTATGATTTGATTGTTCTTAATATGTTCAAATATGTTTTAACTACTAACTTGTAAGAAGAAGAAAAGTTAGAAAAGTCCANGTAAGAAAAGGGGACCCACAAGATAACATAGACACTCAAGGTACTAGTTGATGGATATGAGGTCTCATCAAAAGTTGGTCTATTATAACCATGGTGACACTACCATATATATGGTCACCAAACCAGGGTAGTGGCTCTTGGTGGCATAGCCAAGAGAAAGGGGGTCTCATCACGAGTCAGCCTTCTCATTTCCATGAAATGTTTGTGGATAACGCCATCACCTCTGGCCATCAATCCAGGATAGTGGCCCTCAATTATTTCCTTAAAGCATAAGAGAAAAAGATAAAAAGAAATAAAGCTAAGAGTAAAAGGAAATGAATGGGATAGGAAACAATTTCATTCATGACAAGGTGAAGCTCGCCCTCCACAAAGGCACCCACAAGTAAGACTCTACATTTCCCTATTATCACATGCACCCCATGTTTAAATATTTACCCCATGCCACCTCATACACTTACATGACTTGGACTATAATCCACCTAGGAAACACCCCAAACTTAAGAGAGGTTAACCCAATAGGACACCCTGAGACCTTCTCCAAAACTTACTTGTCAAATTGCATAACGTCTTTCAGCATTTGTTTGGGGTTAAGGGGGGTTTGATGCACATGTTTGGGTAATGTAATTATTGGATGTGATTTACATGTTATGATACTTGTGACTTATGAACCCCTGGAGGGTGTACTTGTTGTTTATGTAGGACCTTGCTCGGTCGACAAGTACACATGAGGGAATGATTAGCTCAGACCTTCATGAGGGCTCAAATCCCACCGATGGATGTTGAGACCCCATCCAAGGGGAAAGATAGAGATTGAAGACTTGCACCATGAGAAAGGACATTTCCTTTGGAGGCACTTTAGCATACCTAGATCCAGGGTTTCATGTTCCTCCCACCTGGATGTTATCCCTTGAGGGTCCTAGACGTCACCATGATAGCCCTAGACGTCATCCAAAGATAGGGTTTCATATTTGGAGGCATTTGTGAGGCTTGTGGCACGTGTGGGCATCATTTTAGGCCTCTGGAGGCCAAGCATTCCATTTTCCTTGCTCAACGCTCAACATATGGGGCTCAACGTCACCTTAGAAGGGCTTGACATCACCCTTGGAGGAGATTTCAGATGCAAATTTATTTAATTTTGTCAAAATTTAATTTTTGTAACAAATTGGCCAAGTCGACCCAACAGTTTTGAATTTAAATTAATTTAGGACCTGATTTGGTATAAATAAACAAAAAGTACATTTATTTTTCATCATAACTTGTCATTGGAAGACAAGAGGTCTGAAATTGGCATCCTATTAGGGTTATTGGCTGAAATAGTTAGGCGCCACTCTTGTTTAAGACTTGTATTTGCAACTTGGATCAATTTTTTGAGTTTTATGGTGATCTTGCATGGTATACTCATGATTATTCTTGGTGGAAGTAATGGTTTTATTTGCTCATACAATATTATGAAATTGCACGATGTATTTAATGCTTGAAGTAAGAAACTTAAGTTTCTACTTTCTTACTTTTTTATTTGCCAAGCTTTCACTAACTTGATCTAGTAACTAGCGAAACCCTAGAGCTCTAAATTGCTATCATTCTAGAGGTTTTCATTTGGTATTATTGCACAAGTTTTACTCCATAAAAATTCTAAAGATAGTGTTGATGATTAAAGTCACAACGATGAATTATGCCCGCAAAGTATTGCTAAATCCCTATTATTTAAACTATCCTAATAATATAATACTAGTAGGTGGGACTCCCTTGTAGACTGGAGACTCAAAGATAGACATATCACACATTTTTATGATGTTGTTTTGATGTTGCTTACACATTCCTTCATGGTTGACAATACAGTCTTGGGTTCATTTTGACATAGTAACAGGTGGATGATGCATTTTATGAAATGCTTCTGTGATTCAATCATTCTTTTTGTTATGATGGGCATGTATTTATAGTTTCTATGATTTAATCATGTCACAAATCATCGTGATCAACTACCTAGCCATATAATACAAGAGATATGTTAGTGATAACATAATCAAAAAAAAAAACTATGAAAAAATTCTTAAAAGAAAAGAAGTTATGTTTGGGCTATGTTAAGGGATATATGCAAATGGAAAAGTAAAGTGATGTTAATGTTAGTCCTAACTATTATATGTTTGGTTAGTGGCTATGTGATTGTCATTTGATTTGATTTGGGTGCATATAGCATTGCAATATATGATATGGCATAGAACTTGGCAAAGGTTAACGTGTAAATGTTTGGATGGCGCATTAGGAAAGGGATATCGTCACAGATTTTAATTGTTTGGGCACGGAATACATGGTTAATGGATTGGTGAATGTTTGGTTGTCTTGTACTTCGAATTGAATAAGATAGGATATGGAAGCAACGTGCAGTAAATGCACGTCCCTCCATACTCCCCCTATCGATCGTCACCCTAGCATTGTTCCTTGTTTCATTTTCGGTCTGTTGGCGGTTAAGCTCTACATTTCAGGGTCTTGGGAAGAAGGAAGCTCAGCCAGCTCACCCTTTTAAGCTCTTTGTTATAGGTATGGTTCTTTTTCACTCCATCCATGAATTGTGCTCTGAGTATGAACAAATAATGGCTCAGTAACGGTTGGGTTTGTGTGTTCCTAAGAATTTCAACTATGTAAATTTTTTATATTTCTCTCTATGGTGACTGTAATTGTTTTGGATTGAGAGCAAAAGAATTGGGTTTTGTTTAAGATGTGCATTAATCGGTTGCCCTGTCGGTTTAAAATCGTGATGGGTCTTTGTGGATAATAAATAAATGTGGTATATATTGCTCTGCGTTAATGATGGAGGGTTTTGTTCTGTGTATTGTCGTCGGTTGTTCCCTCACAGTCATGAGTGTAACCCTATCCAGTCGCATTCAGATTGCCATTCGGTTGTTGTGTAATTTCTTCAATCCAAAGTCATGGTCATGGGATCATTCTCATTGTCCTTTCACCAAAGTATTCCAAGATCCAGTCTTGGGGTGGCCATAATGTTAATATATACTGTATGGTTGTGGGGCGATATAAGTTATACCTCAGCATTATGCATCCTCATTGGTATTGCTCACTAGTTGTTTGGCTCTTAAGAAAATGGATAGAGAGGTTATATCTTTGTGTGGTCTTTGAATAACTATCATTGTTCAGTTAACTCTGCCTCTCCTCCACAAGTGATAACGCACTATGTGCATTTTTTTTTCTACCCTACCCGTCATTGCTTTCCTCGATGACTAACTGTTGGTTCATTTCCCAGAATGGGAGTAATAAGAAGACCCTGTGGCTTACTGTTGTGTATGTTTCGAAAGGTATTATTTTTGCCTGTGGTTGATAAGTCTCTGAAGACCTCCAGTTCTCTATGTTATTGTTAAAAGATGAGCACGTCTTGATTGTCTCACTACATTTGTTTTTTACGAAGCTCAATTTAAATCTTCAACTATCTTGCTCCCTTCAGGCATTTTTTTGGTTGTCAAATATTGGTTTATCAGTAGAATGGTTATGGAGGCTTTTCATTGAGTCCCTATCTCGTCTTTCTATAATTAAATTGATTGAACAATTACAATTGGGAACGGGTAATTATATGCAGTCGACGGTTGTTATATTTTCGTTATGATTCCATTCATTGTGTTCTTACAGCGTGGTCTTAATTGCAAACTGGAAACACCTGTGGTTTTGCTAGGCCCGATCAGGGTTATAGCTAATTGTGGAAATGTTTCATGTGTGTAATTGGCTATTTTCTCTTCATTTATATTATGGGATCATCGTGCAGATTATAAATGGTTGCATCGACAGTGATAAGGCTCATGTTTTATGTTGATTGTGGTTTTGTTGCAAAATCTTATTGGTTGATATGATGAAGACTATGTGTAATCGGGCATGTTTTGGAAGTCTGTTCATATTTCAAGGGGGACCTGTGTATACTTTAATTTGGCCCGATTGTGAATTGGTAGACAGTGGATGTTATTTTTATAGTGATGCATTATGGATAGAGGTCAAGCAATATTGTTGTCCTTTTTCTTTAAATTCTTAAAAGGAAAGAAAGAAATTAAAGACCATCATTTTCTTAAACAGGTCTATTGAATGGCAAGTTTGTTTTGGTTATGGGTTATGGTTACACAGACTGTTATGAATTGAGGAATTCTGGGAAATTTAAATGTTACAACAAACATTTTGATACACAGTAATGTTGGTATGGTGTTGGTGTTTTTTGGATTGATTTTAATATAGAGTTATGATTATTGATTATTTAATTTGTTTTATGAACAGTATCCATTAACTTTCCTGCCATTCTCTCACTTTTTCGCACATTACAAATCCCCTCACATTCCCAGATTCACTTTGCACGCCTTGTTCTTAAAATTAAATTATAATTAAATGGAAACTCTATATTATAGCATTTAAAGGGTGACACAGAGATGAGTTACAGTTGATATGTTTTGTCATTACAATACAATTGATTGTTTGATGATTTGTTGAGTAGTAATCATGATCTACTCCCTTCCATTTTATCACTTTTCGCTCAATACAACCCCTCAGATATCCCAGAACCCTTATTCACCCCCTACTCATTAACAAGTATTAAACGATTTTTTATGGATTGGATTGCATGAGTATGATGTGTTGTTGAGCCAAACTGTGTTTCATATTTAAAGAGATGTCATGTATGGTTTATTTAAGAATCTAGTTGCTAATAAACGTTGCATACAGGAATGAGATTCTTCAAAAGAGGAAGCCATGGCCGAAATAATAGAGGAAGAGGAAATTGGAATAGGGGCCCTAGAAAACCAAGGTTTTCGATACATTTTGATTCAGATCCACAAGATTTGGACCAGCTCTTCCAAGATGGATTTTTCAACTGGATTGGACAAGGGCTAGTCTAACCTAGAACATAAAGGCCTCCCTTCCAACCCCATCATGTCTCTGGTATACCATTTCCCCCTCATGTATCATTACAACCTGAAGTCCCTTAAAATGACGGATGGCAAGAGATTGTTCATCCAACAGTCTCCCAACATCGTGGTTGGACCAATTTGTCTCTACCTGCTTATCCTCCACCGATTAACCCAATTGTCCAAGTTTCCCATGCACACTCACCTGTATAGTCTTCCCATGCAAGAAAGAGTCTCAAAACCAAAGCCCACCATGCACGTCATAAAAGAAAAGTTCTTGTTGCCCCCTCCTCTCCCTCAAGTGACTCTGTCAAATCCGTTTCATCTCGCATGCACTTGAGAGATGATTTCTCTCATGTTATCAGTGAGATCAAGCCTAAAGGCTCCACATAGACTAAGGATAATTCAGAGAAATCAAAGGGAGACAACAACAAAAAAGGGAAAATTGCCTCCCAAAGTGGCAAATATGGTTTTTTAGTATACTTATTTATTGATTGTTGAGAACAGTTGACTGCTAAAGTTTTTGGACAGCACACTCTTTTTTGGATATCTTGGATGTTATATTTTTGGACATGGTTTAAAATATCATTGATATTAATTTTCAAATTATGAGAATGATGATGGGAGCCACAAGGAGGGATGTGTTTGATTGGTTGATTAGTTGTGTTTATTTTTGTTAAAAAACTAAAGGGAGTCACAAGGGGTCCCACCTACTAGTTATTATGTATTAAAGACCTTTATCATTATTATATTAATTCTTCCCCTAAACTAAAAGTTAGTTGAGTTTTAGTTAACTTATCTAAAAGAGGTAGTTTAACTACTTCAACTAATTTTGATTGCTTAAAGGAAAAAACAGAAGGAGGAACAAGAGGAGAATAGAAGGAGAAAGCATACTAAGGTATGCTCTTGAGTTTTATTGAGATAGTTCAATTTGCATTCATCTTTAATTCATTGAAAGCCTAACTCTCTTTTATGACAGCAAGTTCCTATTGTAGACAACAAGATTCAAGGATGAATTACATCATTCAGACACTTTTTTTTCAGAGGTGTTGATCTATCTTTGATAGTCTGTGTAGACTTGTCTGTTTATGAATTAAATTTCATGACTTATAAAGGATATTGTGCATAGTCGAGTGGGAAGAAATCTATGGCAAGTTGATCCAGCTTTTAAAGTTTAGTTTTTTACTTTCTGTCAGAAGTCCTTTTGTATGGTTTTCATCGAGGACATCTAAGTTTGATCTTGGTCCAAACTCCCTTAGGGATTTTTGTAAAGAGAACGATTATTTTGATTTCTTGGAATGAAATAAGCGATTGCTATTCTATCTCATCTTTGTTAAATATTGACTTGGTATTTTTTCCTTTGTCTCCACAATTACTTTTGCATCTATTACATTCAAAAAATTATATAAAATATTGAATTTTACAGCAATCTTTTATTTATAAAAAAAATCAGCCTAAGCCCTTGTAACCAATAATTGTGGATTAGGAAACAAATTTTGAGGCTATAAATATAGGATGATATTCCTGTCTATCTTGTCTTAGCCAAGAAAGATCTAAAAATGCTTGAGTAAGATCATTTCATATCTTTTCCTCAACATTTAGTTGGTGACCATACTAGGGAGATCTTCCATATCTCTCTAGTTGTTTTTTATGTTGGATTAGTATTGAATATATCTACTTTTTTTATTTTTATTCTTTGATTGTTTCATTTCTTAACGACTGTACCTGTTGCAAGGAAGCCTAATATTAAGCCCGGTCTTCAAGATCAGACCAGCATTGCTTTAAACTTGTTTAATGAGATCTTAGATACTGTTAATACCTGGGTTGAGCTTAATCGCTCATGGAAAGCAATTGAACTAGACATAAGTGCACAAGAACATTGGGAAGCTAGGCATAGACAGCTTAGGAATCAACCACAACTTTTTTTTTCCTTCAGTTTTGATCTTCTTTTCATGTCCTTAGACTCTCTTTTTTCTAGGAGAAGAAGAGGTTTATCACCGGAAATTAATCATATTGCTAAAATTGGAAGAAGGAACGTTGTGTTATCAAGTATTCTAAGGAGAACCTTGTCCAATTCATCTAGTTCGTCTTTCTCTCCCTTACCTATCATCCACAAGATGGCATCTAGTGGTGGTTCTGGTGGCACTAGAGGTTCTTCTTCATCTCAACCTTCAGCATCGTCAATTATTGGTAGCTTGTATAGTCACCAAGTCCCTGTCCAATCTACCACAAACCACGCCAAAGTCATTAAAAAGTATGGGATTTTTCAGTTTGAAGAAGATGTTACAACCACCTCGTGGGATGTTTCCTCCCCTCTTAACCTGGCACTTGCTACTCGTCCACTTCCTAAATTCAAAGAGCATCTCCCTAGGTTTTCAAGGAATAACATTGTCACTACGAATGAACACTTGGTGGAATTTTCTAATCCCTGTCACAACATAGGATCCAATTACAACGATACTTGTATGCGCTTATTTGTCAATTCCCTTGAAGGGAAGGTTGTGGCCAATTTCTTTGATCTCCCTCCCAATATTTTATCTACTTGGGAGGAGTTAGTCTATTGGTTCAAATCTACTTATGGGCAATCCAAAATCCCAGCCGAGCAGTTACGGGAATACAATAATGTCGCTTATAAGGATGGTGAGACTATCAAATCCTTCAACTTGTGTTTCACCAAGTTATACAATTAAATCCTTGAACTCATTCGACCTCAGAACCAAGCTGATTTCATGCATTATTATAATGGATTACCTTCCCCCTATCATCATAGGCTTGAGGAAAAAGCCATTGATAACCTCGGTTCCGCTCTGCATACTTGTCTAGATTATGAAGAACAACTTGAAAGAATAGGTCTTCCTAAGGGAGACTCAATTAAACAGAAAGACATGCCTGCCCTCTTATAGCTTGTACAAGACATGAATAATTGAATGATAGCGTATGAGCAAAAGGGAAATGTCTCCTCTCTTACCCCTAGAGCTTCATCTTCTTCTGCACCCCACTTTAGAAACCTGAATGAAAATAATTTTCAACCTAAAGCTATCATGCCTCATAGTTGGTGTAACTTTTGCGAGGAACACCATGAGGAAAGCACATGTGAGGTAAAGAAGAATGATAGAGATAAAATATTTGGCAAGAGACTTGAAACTACCATCGTTGTCCTAGATTTTGCAGAGCCAGAAGATGCCATGATCATAAACACTAGGAATAAATCCTATGCTCCCAAAAGAAAATATGATCATCCCCACACTTATTCTAGCCCAAGCTCATCTTCACCAACTGCTATTGTTCAGCTTCCTAAGGCTCCTGACAGTCAATGAAATACCTCCCCTCTCCCCTTTTCCAAACTCAATATTCTAAATCAGTTGGCCAACATCAAAGCAGATGCAGCCCTTTTGGACATGGTTTTCGTCCTTGAACAACAAAAGCATCTAAAAAAATCCATGGAAGGAAAAGCTTTCGTTGTAGCCAAATTCTCTGAAGAGGTAGATGAAGAGGATTCATCTGTAAATAAAGTAGGTGTACATAAATTTAGATACCCTATAAAAAAAAACCTGTTTTATATTTCTGTAAAGATTATGGATAAGATTTCCCATTGTTGCCTCATTGATAGCGGTTCGGGCCCAAGTGTAATTTCGAAGATTATTATGGAAGAGCTAGGCTTGTCTTGTACAAATGAAAACTCCAGAAGCATGCTCTCTTATAATAGTCTACAACAAATGACTATAGGTGAAATCAAGGAAGTGACCTTGGTTTTGTGCACGCACCTTGAAATAAGGACAACCCTTAATATTCAGGTAATTGATATGCCAATAAGTAACTACTCGATCATCTTAGGAAGAGATTGGAAAGCTTTGATGGGTGGATACCACTCACTCGACGAGATGCACTTATCCGCTATTCGGAATGGTAAAAACACCATAGTCCTCAGAGAGGGAAGAATTTCACCTTACATCAAAAGTGTCCCACAACCTAATGTGAATTATATCGAACAAGACTTAGGACTGTATTCCATCTTTGTCGATGAGGACAACACTACCTTGGAACAAATCGACTTAGACGATGGGATGTGGCATATTCACTTTGATGGTTCATGCTCCAATGAAGGAAACAGAGCTGGTATTATCTTGTACTCTCCTGTGGGAAAAAATCATAATTTTTCCTATAGGTTAGAGTTTTCTTTCACAAACAATGTCACTGAATTTGAAGTGTTATTGTTAGGCATTGAAAATGCCTATAATATGGGTTTTGGTCACCTTAAAGTTTTTGGGGATTCTGAGCTTGTTGTGAACCTTGTACATACTCTCCTTGCAACAAGTTAATGAAATGCTATGCCCAAACTCAATGGTTGATCAATTAGTTGTTTTTGCAGCCTCTCCTAATCGACAACTTCTGCAACAAAGACCTAATTGTACTTTTCAATCTTTATATCGTCCACATATCCCTGACAATATAGAATCATTGTAGGTCTTCCCTAGTGATGAAAGCATATGTGCTTTCATTCAAAATGAACCTTATAAGCCTAAGGAAATTATATCAATGGAAGATAACAAGATTCCTAAAGGCTTGACTCCTCTAGAAAGTTCATTTTCATTGAGTGATGTAGGCAACAAAGAGAAAAATAAGGAAAAGAGTCAAAAAGGAAAGTGGGTGAAACCATTTCCTTGAACATTGGAACACCCGAGTCTCCAAAGAATGTTAAAATAGGTGTCCAATGTTCTGATGAAGAGAAATTTAAATTTTCCAGACTGCTTGGTGAATTTCAATATGTTTTTGCTTAGTCTTATGAGGATCTTCATGCTTTTGATCTTCCTCTTATACAGCATGTCATTCCTATCAAGGAGGGCATCAAACCAGTTAGGCAAAAACAAAGACCCATTAACCCTACACTGGAAGCAACTATTCGAAAGAAGTTGGAAAAACTCTTGAAGGTTGGGATCATCTTCCCGGTTAAGTATTCAGAATGGGTTTCTAATTTGGTTCTTGTTAGGAAAACAACTGGTCAAATCATATTACGCGTAGATTTACATGCATTGAATAAGGCTAGTATAAAAGATCACTTTCCTCTCCCCAATATGGAAATGATTTTGCAACAGGTTGCAAGGTCACAAATGATGTCCTTACTTGACGGTTTTTCTAGTTACAATCAAATCAAGGTAAAATGGGCAGATAAATATAAAACCACTTCTATTACTCATTGGGGCACTTTTGCTTATGAACGTATGAATTTTGGCTTATCTAATGCAAGTTCCACTTTTCAAAGAGCTATGCAAATAGCTTTTGATGATTTGATCAGCAAGATTATTCAGATATATCTTGATGACTTAACCGTGTACTCCTATTGGCATAGGGGCATACCCAGGGTTCAGTTCTAACAACGCACCAACAAGCCCTAATTCCTGGCTCTTTCAGAAACACCTGCAAAGCAGATGCAGTCTCACCCGAAGTAGCTAAAGGGGGGTTGCAGGACACAGGTGTCTACAACCAGAGGAAATACAAAGAGGATCCAGGGCAACACGCTCATGCAAATCTAGTTATTCTTTATCTTTATTAAGCCTACTTTGCACTGTATATCTTAGATATAATACTATAATGCATTTAACAATATATCAGAGAACAAAAGAACACAAGATCAATCACAAAAAACAACAACATATATGTGGTTCACGCTCTCCCTAGGGCTACATCCACATAACTATGCTTTATAATATATTAGATGAAAGCATACAGTTCTATCTGCACTTAGCTTGCAGATCTCTCTCTTTCTTTCTCTTCTCTTCTCTCCCCTCCCTGCGCACCTAGCTGCAAGGTTGATCTTCGCACCCAGCTGAAGATCTCACAACATAGACTTCCCTCGCTGCACAATACTTCTCTCTCAGTAATAACAACAATCACTCATCATACTCCTAGAACGCGCTGAATCGGTTAGGGTTTGACGTGCTCTAAGTGGATCGGCCGCCATGGCAAGTCAGGATGGAGGGGAGCCGCCGCCCCCTCCCTCCCCCTCTTCGACTTTCAGCAAACTGATCACATCCTGCTCGAAGAAGACAACTCAAGGAGAATCCTCGACCTTTGTAAAGCGTTTGGATGCCATACCCGAAATCTGCCTTCCTCCAGAACAACCTATGAAAG
>JASDQU010302791.1:1295-13824 GCA_032191745.1 Picea mariana | reverse complement strand
ACTCATCCCTCTTTAGTTAGTAAATTCAATATTTAAAACTTAAGGAAAGCGTCATGTTCTGGTGTGTTTTGTTCTAGATCTAGGTGGATCTAGGGAGATCAGTTAGTGTCCGCACCTACCGATTTGTCTGATAAAAATGCTACTCCATAAAATGCTTTTATTCTATGATCAACATACTGTAACATACCCAACATCCAACTGAGATATTGCACACAAATGTTTCAAATTGCATGCAATTAAAACATATACACACAAAACTCTTGCGAAATTTTATATGTAAAACATAAACAGACAAATACATTCTGTAAATGCACGTATTCATACTGAAATAATAGTAAACATATACATGCAGCATATATAGACAATACCCATAAATATAAAGACAATTATAGCCACATATAGGATAAACCCATAAAAATAAACACTTAAATAATAATGCAACATATAAATTTATCACACAATTGACACTTATCTTGGTAAGAATATCACCAACTGCGTGCATACCTTCCATGAACTTTCCAACCTTAGACCACATTGCTCATCACTCTCAACAGTGGTTCACCCTCGTGCTGGGACTAAACTCCACCTGGGTAAAGGGATTCCTATCCAGGCTAATGGATCACAGACAACATGAAAGACTCTGTCACAGGTGCCAAATCAAACTAACAGCCTACAGTCCCTCATTCCCCACATGCCTGTCCCACCCCAGGAAGTGTGCCCCTTCTCTGCTCAACAGTCCTTCGGCTGCCCCACTTCCTTTCTGGGCTTCAACAATAGGCTGAACAAGAAGTCTCAGAGCCCTATAGTTGTATTTTAGCACCTTCGAAAATCAATTCCCAACAATTCTCTCACCTTGAGAGATTTCTCATGGGCTTGACAACCCACCTCTTCAATATCTCACGGGCTTGACAACCCACTTCTCTAGTCCATCTCCCAAGCTAACTAGGTACACAAACATGTATGGGTACGGATACAGGATCAGGTACAGTGACATGAAGGTACAAAGGAAAACTCACTGAGTGAGTGAATGATCATGGAATGGATGAATGGATGATTGAGCGATTGGAAAATGAACTAAGTCCAAACTATATGTATGCATGTCCCCAACTTCACACTTGTCATGTTGGGAGCTACTTTGGCCCACTTGTCCCCAAACTTAAAAATTAGGATAATTTTTTTGGATTAATCTCCCTATCTTAGCCCCCTTTCCTTAACTTTTAGCCCCCCCTTCCCCTAACTAGTGGAGTTTAGTCCTCCATACTCTTTTATCATGGTCGGTCTACGCGTAGCAATGTATTTTATATTAATGATGAGACATTTACAAACATAGGTGCACTGGCCTTTAGCATATAAGATCTCCAGCCTAATTATCACAAAACTGGCTCACCATCCTATAAAACACAACATATACACAATGTCTCCCTGGAATCAAAATCACACACACTTAAGTTGTTGCACGCGGTATCTTGGAATGTGCACTCTTCATCATTTTATTGCGCAGTACATGCACGCACTATGCCATGAAAGGTGCATACAAAAAAATGATATCAAACAACTCATCAGCTTAAGTACATTTTCATTTTCATTTACAATTGGTAGGGATATTACAATCCCCTCCCCTTATTTATGCATTGTCCTTAGTGCATTATGTACACATATACAACAAAAATTTCAAAAATCCTAAAAAAGATGTGGGTATTCTGCCCGCATTGCAACCTCATTCTCCCAAGTAGCGTCCTCAACACTGTACTAGGTCCATTGGACCTTTAAAATCCCTATGGCTCTATTCCGGAGCTATTTGATTTTTCAGTCTAGAATGCATACCAGATGCACTTGGAAAGCACCTTCTTGCTCCACTTGAATCACATTCCAATCAATAACATGATTAACATCGGGTATATATTTCTTGAGCAATGATACATGGAATGCATTATGAACATACATAGATGCAGGAAATTCAATCATATAAGCTACTAGACCAATCCTCTCTAGGATTTCAAACATCCTACAATAGCGAGCTGCCAACTTTGAACAATTTCTCAACTTCATGGAACTTCTGTTGGATTCACTTTCAAGAATACATGGTCCCCAAATTTAAATTCCCTGTTAGTTCTTCCCTTATCAACATATATTTTCTACCTGTCTTGGGAAACCTTTAAATTTTGTTTTATTTTCAACATTTTCTCCTCCATTTCTCTAAGTAAATCTGGCCTAACCACTTCTCCATTTGTTGGGGTATCCTAGCTTACCGGTGTGTTGCACTTTCTGCCATAAAGTGCCTCAAATGAGCTCATATTTAGAGATGTTTGGTACCCATTGTTATAAGAAAACTATACTAAGTGTAGGTAGTCTTCCCATTTTGATGGTTTATCTATCACATACATCCTCAACATATCCTCAATCACTTGATTCACCCTCTCTGTTTGTCCATCTGATTTTGGATGATAAGTTGTACTAAAATTCAAATTTGTTCCAAATCCATTAAATAATCCCTTCCAAAAATTTGAGACAAATTTCATATCTATGTGAGACACAATTGTCTTGGGTATGCCACATAATCGAGCAATTTACCTCATATAAATATCAATAATGTTGGTTGCATTGTGAGTGAGCTTAACTGGAATAAAATGGGCAGCTTTAGTAAGATTATCCACCACTACCATGATAAAATCATGTTGCTTGTTTTTTCTGGGCAGTTTGGTGATGAAATCCATGGTTACATCTTCCCATTTCCACTCAGGAATGGTTAATGGTTGTAGAAAACTAGCTGGGTATCTATGCTCAACTTTTACCTTTTGACGTTCCAAACATTTGGCAATAAAATCAACAACTTCTTTCTTCATTCCTGGCCAATAATATTGGCTCTTGACACCTGCAATAGTTTTCTGATAACTTGGGTTCCCAACATGAGGTACATTATGCATTTCTCTCAATATCAAAATTTTCAATTCATGGGAATTTGTTACATAAATTACGCCCCTGTACATGAGACTTTCATCATTATTTAGCTTATATTCTTCAATTTTCTGTTGCAAATTACCTTGCTGTAATTTTTCCACTAATTCCTTGTATTGCAAATCTTATTTGGCAGCCTCCAAAATTTTGTGTTTCAAATCTAATTGGTACTTGCTAATGGCTATAACATGCAATTCATGCAATCTTCTGCTGAGTGCATTAGCCACTTTGTTGTCTTTCCCCTTGATATGATTTATATCAAAGTCATATTCACTTAGAAATTCTAAACATATGCTTTGCCTAACATTTAAAGTTGGTTGATCAAATAAATATTTCATACCATTATGGTCTATCCTCAGCTCAAACCTTTTCCCCATGAGGTAGTGTCTCCATTTCCTCAAGGCATGCAATATGGTGTCCAACTCCAAATCATGATTGACATAATGTCTTTCATTCTCCTTCAACTTCCTTGATTCATAACATATAACAAACCCATTTTGACTAAGGACTCCACCAAGTCCTTTTTTACATGCATCTATGCATACAATGAAGTCTTCCTTTGGGTCTGCAATCCTTAGTATTGGATCACTTGTCAATAATTGTTTCAAGTTTTGGAAACTCTTTTCACAATCCAATGTTCACTGAAACTTCACACCCTTCTTTTGCAAGGAAGTGATTCGGTGTGCAATATTTGAGAATCCTTCAATAAATCTCTTATGGTATCATGCAAGTCCCATGAATGATCTAACCTCTGTCACATTCTTTGGCACTGACCATTCTCTAATGGATTCTATCTTTTCAGGATCCACTGTTATCCCATCCTTTGAAATGATATGTCCCAAATAATGAATTTTCTTATGATAAAATGAGCACTTGCTCAATCTGGCATACAATTGATGCTCCCTTAATACTTGCAACACCATCCTCAAATGATGCTCATGCTCTTCTTATGACTTGGAATATATGAGGATGTCATCCAAAAAGAGAATGGCAAACTTGTCTAAATATTCTCGGAAAACACCATTCATTAAGCACATGAAAACAACTGGTGCATTTGACAACCCAATTGGCACCACTGTGAACTCATAATGACCATACCTTGTCCTGAAGGCAGTCTTGCTCATATCTTCCTCCTTAATCCTTACCAGATGGTATCCTGACCTGATATCTATCTTTGAAAATATCTTTGCATCCTTCAATTGATCAAAGAGATCATCAATCCTTGGTAGAGGATACTTGTTCTTTATAGTCACTTTATTCAACTGTCTGAAATCAATGCACAATCTTAATGTCCCATATTTCTTCTTCATGAACATGACAGGGGCACCCCAAGGTGACATACTCGGGCGTATATACCCCTTGTTCAGAAGTTCTTCAAGATGAATTTTCAACTCCTTCAACCCTGGTGTACTCATTTTGTAAGGAGTCTTTGACACTGGAGCTGCTCCATGCATTAAATTTATAGAGAAATCAATATCTCTCTTTGGAGGTAGTCCTGGTACCTCCTTGAACACATCTTCAAAATTTTCCAGGACTGCATGATCTTCCAAATTTGGCACCTTATCTTTAGGTGTCTCTTCCATATGTGTTGCAAATATTTGACACCCTTTTCTATAACATTTCTTCAACTGCAATGCTGAAATTTCTCTGATGGTTACTACCCTGGAAATTCCCTGTACTTTCCTTAGGTTCCCTTGCTTATCCAAGAAAGTAAATTCCTTGTTATGATAGTCTAAGATAGCATGATGCTAGTCCAACCAATCCATCCCAATTAGACATTCATAGGAACCTAAAGGAAAGATGTTCAAATCTGCCTTGGTGTTCAGTCCATTCATGTCCAGAAGACATGACTTAACCATTTCATTAACTTTTCTTTTGGCTCCGATAGCCAGCTGCACCAACCAAGATTTTCCATGCTTTCTTCTTGGCATATGATAACTTTCCACCATCTTAGGATCTATATAACTATGACTAGCTCCTAAATCAATTAAAATAAAAATGGTTTGGTTGTTGATCATACCTTCCACTTCAATCATATGTGACTGATACTCTTCTTGCTTGTTGTCCAAGGCTGCATAGATCCTTGGTACATTTATGCCCATGTCCTCCACTGTTTCAGCTTGCTGTATATTTTGAAAAATCCTCACTTTTTCACCTCTGTGAGGACAATCTCTGAACATATGATGTCATTTACAACCCCAACATTGAATAGGTGGCTTCCTTGGCCTTTGACCCCATGTCTCAATCATTTTGGGTTCTCTAGAAGTTGGTTGTCCTTGAGGATTATTTCTGGAGAACGGTGGCTTAGTTTCCTTCTTCCTCTGATCCATATTGAATTTATTTTTGTCTTCCCAAGATTTTTGGAAATTTGGCCTTGCTTTTTGCTAATCATATAGGCATTTAGCTCACCTTATGGTCTCCTCCAATGTCTTGGGATCATCATACTGTATTTTGTCATTGATGAATGATGACAATCCACTCAAATACCTTTGAATATTAACTGTATCATCCTTGATGAAAGAAACATACTTCAACAGTTCTAAAAACCTTCTCTCATATTCATTTATGATCATACTCCCAAGCTTGAGTTCAAAGAACTCTTTCATTTTCTTGTCATAGTATCTCTTAGTCAAGTATTTCTTTTCAAAATACTTCTGGAATTCCCTCCAAGTAACACTTTTCTCTTTAATGTGTTGCACCTGCACAAGTTGATCCCACCACATGGATGCCTTTCCCTTGAGTTGATAGATGGAAATTCTTCCTTCTGCATGAGATGAATAATTATGCAATTGAAAATAATTTCTCATGCCCAACATCCATGTCTTTGCATCTTCATCCTTCTTGTGATCACCATCAAATGTAGGAGATTTGATTTTGTTCATTTCTCCTCATAGCTCATCCACCCCAGACCTCTTATGCTTCTTGACAGGGGATGGACTTGAGATGTTGTGTGCTTTCTTATTGGAATTCCTCGGGGAGTGACAGTGATGTATGCTAACACTTCTGGTTCTTATTTTCTCATCAGGAGACCCATGACTTCCTGATTTGCTTGAGCCACTCTCCTTATCCAATTTATTTTCTATTATGTTCAAGCTCTGCATTAACTTCATGTTGAAGTCCTCTTGCTAATCCTTGTCTCTCATAAGCCTTTCATTATCAGCTTTATGGATTTGGACATCCTTCCATAAATTTTTAATGGTCTCTACCATATTCATGTTTTCATCCCTTCCTTCTCCATGTCCATTGGAGTTTGTTCCTTCAATGCCCAAATGGAAATCCATCCCTCTGATCTCGTTTTCTTGGCTATAAGTCCTCTGTGCATCTTCCATTCCTCTACAATCTGTGTTGATCCTGATCTGATCTAGTTGTTTTTAACTTTGCAAAATGTATAGCCAACAAAACTTTGTCAAGCTAACTGTTTCAACAATTTCATGAAAATATGAACCATTATGGTTCAATAATATATACAAATTATTTCTTTTGATTTCATGAAATGTTGAATGCCCAGATCATTTTTTTGGGTGAATATTTATATTCTGTTGTCCAACACCTTTCCAACACCTGCTTCCATGCTCAATTCTGATTCTTGAGCAGAAAGTTATGGTTATTTGAAAACTTCCCATTAATTTTTCTGTTCACACGTCAACCTGGTGCAATTCTGCGCTGTAATTGTGCATTTTTGCACCTAATACATTGGAGTTTTCGTAGGATCTCAATTGGGTTTCTTCATATGCATATTTTGGACAGTTTTCCAAGTTTCACCTCTTTTTGGGTTCTGGGCTGCTAGCTACAACCTGCTGAAGTTCTAGGAAAATTCGTGTTTTTGGTCTGGAATGCTACATGTAGCTTCTTTTCCATATTAAACATTTTTAGCATGCCCAAAAATTTAATTCAGCTTTAGGAATGTCTTCGATGGCTCAGTAAATTTTCATTGACTGCTCCTTTGCCTCAATCTGATTTCGGAGCAGAAAGTTATGGCTCTTTGAAGTTAGTTGGGTCTTAAAATTTACCCTCAATTATTTGTGTTGTAACTTTCTCATAAAAGCTCCATTTGACGAACGGTTTACACCATTAGAAATATATCTCAGGATCATTTATTTGATATGAAGAGACATAGTGTACCTTATTATATTATGTTCTTGTGGTTTTTGAGTACCTAAAAACGTTGTTAAGGGCCTCAAAAACGCGCTGCAAAAAGATGACGCTCAAACAATATAAAATGTTGCAGAAATTCGTTGGTTTTCCACTGTTGTTCACCCTCCAAATGAGTTCGTGTGCACAAATTTCAACCTGTACACCCATATTTAGCATGCACTACAACACCACAAGGTAAGTCATGCTCCGCGCACCTATAACCACTTTGCATCATTTCTCTGTCGTGCCAATAACTGGCGCGCACTACTTTTGTGTCGCGCGCCAATATCCACCATGAAAAATTTTGGTTCTTGCACTAATACCTATTGCGCGCAAGTTTTTTGTGTCACGCACTATTTTTGTGTCGCGTTCTAATAATCTGCACACATTTTACTCTACGCATTGCACCATGCCAAAGTTTGGTACTCCCCCACCGCGCATCGATACTCTGTGCACACCATTAACTAAAATGTCACACGATAACATATACCGACATTACGCGTGCACCAACAAAATTTCTTTGCGCTCTACCAATTCTACGCACACCACACACACCATTATTATGGATGTGCACACTGCATGCCAGTATTATGCATGCGTCACTCAATCCACATCACACAATGCTAAATTTAGCATGCGCACCCGCACGCCAAATTTTCCGTGCATCACCTGATTTTAGCGCGTGCACCTGCACGCTAATATTTTTTTGCACAATGCCAAAATTTAGCGCACGAACCCGCACACCAATATTTTTCCGCGCAGCCCCAAATTTTAGCGCGCGTGCTCGCACGCCAATATTTTTCTGCATGGCGCCAAATTTTACATATCACAAGATTTTGACTGCACATCATGCATTTTTAGTGCGCCCACCTACGCACATTCATTTGTATCTGGATCAATTCCTAGTGATTTTCACTGCATAAATTGGGGATTTTTCCTAACTTTTTCGCCAATTTACCATAGACATTTTGCAACTATGAAATTTGTTTAATTTCACCTTGATAACACTAGTTCAACCTATGCAACAACAAATCGTCGTGGTTTGACATTTCTGGACCAAATTTTTCCCACACTCAATTCACAAATTGAGAATTTTAATCAACTAATTTTGCTCCATCTACCATGGGTTCACTGTAACTTCAAATTCGACCAATTTTAGGTCTGAATTTACTAGAACACATATTAAATAAATAATATCTCACCACTTGGTCAAATTTCTCAATTTTCCCATAAATTTTAACAACAAAAATTGAGGATTTTTCCGAATTTTGCACAATTGCTGTTACTTTTTACCATGGACGCTCTGTAACTTGAGATTTGGCCACTTCAGAATCAATCCTCTATAAAATTTCGCCTCAACTCAACTTGCTCGGCCTATCCAGGCTCAGTGTTGAAAACTGAAGCTCTGATACCATGTTGTAACATCCGCGTCCACCCATGTCGAGCCATGCTACTCCAGATAACACTTTTATTCTCTAATCAACATATTGTAACATACCCAACATCCATCTAAGCTATGCCACATAATTTTTTTGAACTGCATGCAATTAAAACATATACACACAGAACTCTTGCGGAACTTTATATATAAAATGTAAACAGACAAATACATTATGTAAATGCATGAATTCATACTGAAATAATAGTAAACATATACATGCAGCATATACAGGAAATGCCCATAAATATAAAGACAGTTATAGCCACACATAGGATAAACCCATAAAAATAAAGACATAAATAATAATACGACATATAAATTTATCACACAATTGACACTTATCTTGGTAAGAATATCACCAACTGTGTGCAGACCTTCCACGAACCTCCCAGTCTTAGACCACACTGCTCATCACTCTTAGCAGTGGGTGACCCTCGAGATGGGAATAAACTCCACCTGAGTAAAGGGATTCCTATCCAGGATAATGGATCATAGACAACAAGAAAGACTCCATCACAGGTGCCAACTCAAACTAATAGCCTACAGTCCGTCATTCCCCACATGCCTGTCCAATCCCAGGAAGTGTGCCCCTTCTCTTCTCAACAGTCCTTCGGCTGCCCCACTTCCTTTCTGAGATTCAGCAACATGCTGGATAGGAAGTCTTAGAGCCCTGTAGGTGCAGTTTAGCACCTTCGAAAATTGATTCTCAACAATTCTCTCACCTTGAGAGATTTCTCACGGCCCTGACAACCCACCTCTTCAATATCCCATGGGCCTAATAACCCGCTTCTTCAGTCCAACTCCCAAGATAACTAGGTACACAAACAAGTATGGGTACGGATACATGCTCAGGTACAGGGACATGAAGGTATGAAGGACAACCCACTGAATGAGTGAATGATCATGGAACAGATGAATGGATGACTAAGCGATTGAAAAATGAACTAAGTCCAAACTATATGTATGCATGTACCCAACTTGACACTTGTCATGTTGGGAGCTACTTTGGCCCACTTGTCCCCAAACTTACAACTTAGGATAAAATAATTATCCATACTTTATACTTAAGAAATATTAATATAATATTCCTTTTTGGCTTAAGCTCCCTAGATTAGCCCCTTTTCCTTAACTTTTAGCATCCCCTTTCCCTAACTAGTGGAGTTTAGTCCCCCATACTCTTTTATCATAGTCAGTTTGCACGCAACGATGTATTTTATATTAATGATGAGACATATACAAACATACGTGCACTGGCCTTTAACATCTAGGTTCTCCAGCCTAATCATCACAAAACTGGCTCACTAACCTATAAAACACAACATATACACAAAGGCTCCCTGGCCTCAAAATCACACGCACTTAAGTTGCTACACGCGGTACCCTGGAATGTATACACTTCATCATTTTACTGTGTAGTACATGCGCACACTATGCCATGAAAGGTGCATACAAAAAAATGATATTAAACAACTCACCAACTTAAGTACATTTGCATTTACATTTAGAATTGGGTTCGACATAGGGATATTACAAATTTGGTCACCCAACATACAATTGGATTGACATTCATGCAAGCCTTCCAAATACATATTGATAGGTTACATTGGGACATGCAACCATCTTGGCAGGGGGAAATGATGGGTTCCCCATATGGTCTATTTCTTTCCTATTGTTATCTTTTTAGCTCGGGAGGTACTCCACATGTTTTGTCTTGAATGCAGATGTTACCTTATGTTTACACTACCGAGCACTTAACTTTGTAATGAGTTTTTATAAAGTTGTTTAAAGTGATTCTTTTATTAAAGTGACTTTTTAATAAAGTGTACCTTCTAATTTTAAAGTGACTTTATTTTCATAAAGCACTTATGTAATAAAGTGAAATCATTTTAATATTTCAAGTGATTCATTTTGGAGGGAATGGATCATGACCCTTGATCTTGAAAAAGGCAAGATCTAATATTGGCCATTGGATTTAGGGTTGGGGAAGGTGAAAAGACACTATGGAGGGAAAATGACATTTTCAGATTTATAAAAGAATGCATTGGGTAGTGTGCAAGACACATCGAGAAGACGAGAGAAGTTGTGGGAGAGAGATTTTTTGAGTAAGATTGAGAGAGGAAAGTGAGCAGCTTGGAGGGCACATTTCCCAAGGAGAAGGAGGGCAAAAATCCCAAGATTTTTTTCTATGTGAGTGATGTTCCATTTGCTGTGCAGGGTCGTACTGTACGGATCCATACAGTTCGTACAACAGGAAGAAGGGCATGATTTTTGAGGCACCTTTTGGCAAAAAAATCGACGCAGATTTTCGGGTTTTTCTTGTTGCTGCTGGGACATACTATGTAGTCCATACATCACACAATTGGGCACATTTTTTGAGGCATAGAAAAGAGGAGGTCGTACAACTGTACATATTTTGGCACATTTTCCAAGGCATAATTTTTGGCACAGTTTTTTTGTGGCTGTGAGGTATCTTCCTTGGATGAAAATGTGTATTTGCTGCTGTACTGTACTTTATTGAAAGATGAATTATATCTCTCTCCCTCTCTCTCTCTCTCTTGTTGGGTTTCCCCACATTGGGGTTTTTCTTGGCATTTCCCTAAATTTCTGAGTTTTATGGGTTGCTGTCCACTTTGTTTATTTCCACTGCTATTTTGCTTAGCAATGTGTATTTCTTCTTATGGTAATTTTTGAATGTGGATTTAAGGCATTTATGAAGTTCATGCAAGACAATTAACTATCTCTAGGTTGCTAAGTGTTTGATAGAAATTTAAGTTTGCTGATTTTGGTCATTAAAAATCTACATGGTATCAGAGCTTTGTTTCTGAGTGACAATGGGCAATGTGATTTTTGGGTAAAAGGGTGTGATTGTTTTCCTTGAGTTGTGACAGGGAATATGACTGCAAGAATTAGATATGAGGATTGGTTGTATGGAATTTCCAACTATTTGTTGTGGAAGGTCCAATTGTCAGTTGTTCTCAAGGAGAACAAAATTTATAACTATGTCAACTCTGTTGTGGCACCTCCCACAGCAGATCCCATTGCTTTGGACTTTCATGAGGTTAAGGAATCCAAGGCTCAGAGGATTATTCTGGATGGGGTGAAGGATTACCTTATCCCACACTTGGTTGAGAAAAAGACTGCCAAGGATATGTGGGATGCACTTAAAAACTTGTTTGAGGCGAAGATTGAGAACCAGAAGATGGCCTTGAAGGCTAAGTTGCATGATACCAAGATGGGTAAGGAGGAGAGTGTCTCTTCTTATCTTACCCAGGTGGCTCAAGTAAAAGATGAGATGGTAGCTGTTGAAGAGGTCATTACCGATTCTAAGTTGGTGAGGATAGCCTTAAATGGATTCACCAAAGAATGAGAAATCTTCGTGAAGTGTGTGGTGGGACGTGAGCATCTACCAAATTGGAGCAGACTGTGGGATGATTTCACTTAGGAGGAGATCCGAGAAAGATCTCAGAGCAGTGAACAGAAGGCAGACGGAGTTGATGAGAATGTTGCTCTTACTACAAAGAGAAAGAAGAAAGGAAGTTTCGAAAGGGACTTGATTAAAGTCAGATGCTATTGTTGTAACCAGTTAGGGCACCTTGCCTCTCGTTGTCCTGAGAGGAAGAATAAGACGAAACCTAAGGGGCCTACGACAACTGCTACAACAACCATGGAGGACTTTGCCTCAAAGTATGAAAATGAATTTTCTTTGGTCACCCTAGTTTCCAGTGTCGACAGCGGAGGATTTGGAGGTGATATCAGATGGATTGTGGATAACAGAGCCTCTAGCCACATGACGAGAATCTAGTGAGTATTCCTAGATTTTACAGAGATTGGTCTGTGTCGATAGGTGGTAAATGAAGGTGGTATGGTGAGATCTGTACGTGGAGTTGGGAATGTTAGATTCCAAATCGAGTTTGGGGGAATCTTGGAGATTGATGGAGTTCTCTTTGTTCTAGGGTTGAGGGTTAACTTGCTCTCAGTCTCAGCCTTGGAGGATGTAGG
>JASDQU010302783.1:0-10572 GCA_032191745.1 Picea mariana | reverse complement strand
CTATCATTACGCGCATAAACCCATGGTTGAGGGATTCATACACGCAGGAAATACAAGTGGCACTTAAGAGCACATCTGTTGGCCACCCTTGTAACCCCTGTTGGTACCCCTTTGAGTGGTAGCGCATCAGACAACACCTGTGTACGGATCAGACTAGATTACCTAAAGCCCTCTTTAGATAAATTGATCGACCGCCTGACTGCTATAATGTCACTGAGAAAAACACTCGGAAATATACTCTCTAGTACCTGGGTAGTTGGGTAGTATGACTAAGGGTACAATATATCCTCCTTAGTTCCCTGATATATTGGGCCGAGTACTACTGTTGGAACCCGCACGTATATTAGAGAGCTATAGCACAGGGAAAACCCTTGTTTGTAGAACCCCTGAATACCTAACCCTTGGGGACATAAACATAAACAAATTAAAACAAAGAAGATCTATTGTCATGCAACTGTGTTCGGGTTTCCAAGTAAATACACATTTCTTTCTAGTTAAGCGTTTGGGAATTTCCTCTCTGCAGTATTCTTCATGCTGGAGTATAACTCCGCAGGTGTAAAAGAAAAAGTCTAGAATTTTTTTTACCATTATTTGAGACCTATTCCATTGGATTCATCTCTTTTCCCTCATCACATTTATCCATATCATTTTTTAGCAAAATTTTTGACCACGCCCACCCCTTTTCAGTTCCCCCGTCCTCATGGCCCATACCCGTAACCAAGACTTGGAAGCTCACTTCAACACCTTGCAATATATTCTCATTGAGACCCAAGAAGAAGTGAAACAACTCAGTGCCAATGTTTCCACCATCAATACAACCATGCAGTCCTTAATGGAGGAAATTAAGCAAGACCTCACCACCCAGCTTGAATCGGTCTTTTCGGCACTCTACACCAAAGTGCACATCCCTACAGATAACCCTTCCTCTTCCTCACCTCCACAGACTGAAGGTGACCATTCCTCTCATTCCCATAACTTTCAGAACCATCACTTTCAATGTGACCTACACCTTCCGTGGGTGGATGTGACCAAATTTGATGGCTCGGACCCCACTAGTTGGGTAACCCAAATGGAACATTATTTCTCTTTATACAACATTACAGATGACTTGGCCAAACTCCAGTATGGTGTTCTGCATCTAGATTAAGAACGTTGGCAATGGTGGAAATGGAGAAAAACTTCTCGTCAAGGGTATATTGATTGGACACACTTTGTGGTGGAGATTTATGAACGCTTTGACACTGACACCAACCATTTGGGCCGTTTGACAAAGTTTAAACAATTAGGAACAGTGGAAGACTTTATAGCTTCATTTGAGTGCCAGGATTTTAGAACAGAGGGCATGTCTGATGCCTTTTTTCCGAGAGTGTTTTATCAGCGGCCTCAAGGATGAGATTTGGGCCCATGTCCTCATGGCTCGACCTCATATTTGGGTGGAGGCTACCAAAAGAGATAAATCACAACATGTTGTATCTTCTCAAAACCAAAAACCTTCCTTTATCCCTCGCCCTAAACCAATAAATCCCACTACTCCCTCTGCTTCACTCAAGATCCAAAAATTGACCAGGGCTGAAATGGTTGAATGCCAACTCAAAGGCCTTTGTTATAACTGTGATGACAAATATTTCCCGGGCCACAAGTGTAAAGAAAAAAATCTTTTTATGGCCATCTCCGAGGATATTTCAGAAGAGGATGTAGAAAATCCCCTTGTGTCTGAGTCACCTGAATCCACTGACATAACCCCTCCTTCAGACCCTCTCGAAGTAGAACCAGTCATTTCCCTCAATGCTCTCACTAGCTTCTCTTCTCCCTAAACCCTCAAGCTAATTGGTTACATCAAGAATCAGAAGGTCATCATTCTGGTTGACAGTGGAAGCACCCATAATTTTATTCATCACCACATTTCCCAAGAAACTCATTGCTACATCTATGCCATCAATAATTTCCAAATCATGATTTCCAATGGTGGTTCCATGAAATGTGGAGGGTGTTGTGAAAATGTGCGTCTCCAAATTGGTGACTACCACCTGAAATTCCATATGTTTTCTATTGACATGGGAGGTTGTGACATTGTGCTGGGTGTAGACTAGCTAAGGACTCTGGGTCCCATTCTCATGTATTTTAAATACTTAACCATGCAATTCGACCAGGAGGGCCACCAATATAAGTTCTAAGGCATCACCTCCGGTTCACCTGAGATCATTAGTTCCCATCGCATGGAAAAAATGCTCAAAAAAGGTCATTCTGGTGTTATCGCCCAACTCCATGCCATATAAGCAACATAAACACCCTCAGTCCCGCAATACCTCAAAGCCATCCTTTCTAGACATCAATTGGTCTTTTCCACTCCCCAAGGACTCCCTCATTCCCATGGTGTTCATGGTCATTCCATTCCCCTTGTACCCAGAGGCCTTCCTCCCAATATCCGTCCATATCGTCACCCCTTTTCCCAATAAAATGAAATTGAGAAAATGATCCAGGAACTCCTTAATGCAGGCGTTATCCACCCTAGTACGAGCCCATACTCTTCTCCTGTGGTCATGGTCCTGAAGAAAGAAGTTTCTTAGAAAATGTGTCTTGACTTTTGTGCCCTCAACAAACTTACCATCAAAGACAAATTCCCCATTCCTGTCATTGATGACCTCCTAGATGAATTGAGTGGCACCCAATTCTTCACTAAACTAGATCTTCATTTGGGCTACCACCAGATACGTATGAAAGAGGCAGACATTCCCAAGAATTCTTTTAGAACTCATGAGGGCCACTATGAGTTTTTGGTCATGCCCTTTGGCTTGTGTAATGCCCCCTCCACCTTCCAAAGCCTCATGAATCATGTCTTCCGTCCTTTTCTCTGTCATTTTGTCTTATTTTTATTTGATGATATCCCCATCTATAGAAAAACCTAGACAGACAATCTTTCTCGTGTGGATCAAGTTCTCCATCTACTCTCTCAGCACCAACTTTTCTTGAAACAGTCTAAATTTTCTTTTAGCGCCTCAGAAGTATAATACTTAGGTCATTTGGTTGGCAAGGATGGAGTCAGGGTGGATCCTAAAAGTATTGAAGCTATGCAAAATTGGCCTCACTCAAAGACTCTTAAGAGCTTGCGTGGATTTCTGGGCTTAACATGGTATTATCGCAAGTTTGTTAATAATTATGGGAAGATTGCAACACCTCTCACTGTTCTCCTAAAAAAGAACTCTTTCACTTGGACTCTAGCCGCTACCCAAGCTTTTCAAACCTTGATGATGACCATGTGCACCACTCCAGTCCTCGCCCTTCCTGATTTCACAAAGACCTTTGTGTTGGAATGTGATGCCTAAGGGAAAGGAATTAGTGTTGTCCTTATGCAAGAGGGTCAACCTTTGGCCTTTACCAACAACCAACTATCTAAAAGAAATCTAGTCAAACCCATCTATGAAAAGGAAATGTTGTCTATTCTTCATGTCGTTGATCTGTGGCACTCTTATCTATTGGGGCAAAGTTTGCAAATTAAGATAGACCATCAAAGCCTCAAGTGTTTTCTAGAATAGCGCATTTCCTCCCTAGAACAACAAAAATGGGTGACTAAGCTCTTTGGATATGATTATGAGATCATTTACAAGAAAGGCAAAGGCAATGTGGTTGCGGATGCACTTTCCCAAAAATATGAAGATGAAGGATCCCTTTTTTCTCTTTCATTCATTGTACTAGATTGGCTCCAAGCCGTTCACCAGGAATGGCTACAAGATCCCAAAAGTTCACAGTTGATCCAACAATTACATTCCAATGCTCCAGATTCCCCAGGGTACTCTTGGCTCCATGATGAACTTCTATACAAAGGCCATTTGTATTTAAGTAAACAATCAAATCTTAAATCCACGGTACTTTATGAGCTTTATGACCCACAACAAGGCACTCCGAGTTCACCAAAAACTATGACAGGGTCAAACGTTCCTTTTTCTGGGATGGTATGAAATAGGACATTCGTAATTTTGTCGTTGAATGTGATGTGTGTCAATGCAACAAGGGAGAAACATTCAAATATCCAAGCACAGTACAACCACTCTTGATTCCACCTACTATTTGGAAGGATATCTCTATGGATTTTATTACCGGCTTCCCAAATAAGGAAATAAATCAGTCATCATGGTGGTTGTTGATCGCCTTTCCAAGTATGCTCATTTCTTCTCCCTTCAACACCCATTTACAGCATCCACGGTGGCTCAAATTTTCATGGATCAGGTCTTCAAACTTCACGGCATGCTGCACTCTATTGTTTTTGATCGCGACCCAACTTTCACAAGCAATTTTTGGCAAGAACTGTTCAAGATACAAGGCACCAAATTTCATCTCAGCACAACTTATCATCCCTAGACTGATGGCCAAACGGAAGTTGTCAAAAAGTGTTTGGAAACATATTTGAGGTGATTTGCCTCAGAAAAGAAAAATCAGTGGGCTCAATGGTTACTCCTAGTTGAATGGTGGTACAACACTTCTTACCATACATCTACATGCATGAATCCTTTTGAAGTGGTATATGGACAGAAGCCACCTTCAGTTCATTCATACTTGTAGGGTGCCTTGAAGGTCTAGGCGGCTGACCTAACACTTACATCTCGAAAGTCTATTCTCTGTAACCTCAAACAGAATTTGGTCATGGCACAGAATCGCATGAAGCAACAAGCAGATCAAGGTCACTCTGAACATCAATTTGCAGAAGGGGATTAGGTGTTTCCTCGATTGCAACCTTACAAGAAAACTTCCATGAAGGCCGAGCATTGTCAGAAGCTAGTGCCCAAATTTTATGGTCCTCATACCATTCTCAAGTGTGTGGGACAAGTAGCCTATCAGTTAGCTTTTCCCAACCATTCGAAGCTACATCCTGTTTTTCATGTTTCATGCTTAAAGAAGGTGATTGGAGCTAAGTGCCAAATTCAAACCAACCTTCCAGAGTTAGCTAAAGAAGGATCCATTTGGCTATAGCCAGAAGAAGTTTTGGACCAGCGTGAGCATCTCCTACGTCAGAGAACCATCAAGGAAGTGCTAGTCCAGTGGAAAGATACAACTCCAGCAGATGCCACTTGGGAAACAACTACCATTTTGCAACAATTTCCTCATCTCAAGCCTTGAGGACAAGGTTGTTTTTAAGGGGGAGGACATGTTAGGGTCCTAACCCTCACATAGGTAGAACAATATATTTGGATGTAATAAATTTCAATATTAATAAGGCCTTTCAATAAAATAGAATAAGGCGGATGTAAGAAGACCGAATAGTAGCTTCCACTTCTAGAAGGATATTCCTCTAGATGCTTCTTTTTAGTATAAATAGGAGTCGAGGGTATGAGAACCCTAGCTTGGATATTATTGTAATAGATCTCTGCTTAAATGGAGGATGCCCCGTCGAAGAGGCCCGTGAACATTGCTTTCAGATTCAAAGTGTTATTTCTATTATTATTCTCATATCATTTCAGTGTTATTGTGGTGAATGTTCTAGTTATATTGTTGTTATTCTGCCATTTCTAGCATTTTATTTTTGTTTTGCATACATTTTATATCTGGGATATTACACTAAGACTCATTAGTCATGATTTTTAGAGTAGGAAACGAATATATTTCAATTTTGAACATATATGTTGATTATCACAATGAACATATTTCATTGTTTAACAAGTTAGACTATGTTGACCAGTTTGACTGTGATTGACTATATTGATCATATTCGATTATGTTGATTATGTAGATTGTATTTAACCATGTTGATTATGTTGCTTATGTCCGACATGGTTGACTATGTGGACCATGATTGACTATATGCTAACTTTGTTGATGATTATTGACAATAATTGACTATAATTATCATAATTCACCATTGACCATGGTGGACTATGTTGTCCATGTTAACTATGATGACAAAGTTCATTGATCCTGTGTTAACTATGTTGACCATGATTGACTTTGTTGGTTATAATTGATTTTGTTGACTATAACTAACTATGTGTTGACCATGGTTGAAAATGATTGAACATGTTGATTATAGTTCATTATTAACCATCATGGACTATGTTGACTATGTTGAGCATGTTTGCTATGTTCGGTGTGTTCCTATGTTTACAATTTTTAACTTATTGGCCATAATTAGCTATGTTATTCATGGTTAATTATGTTTACTATAGCTAGCCATGTTACATATATATACAATGGATTTAACTATGTTCACCATGGTTAACTTTATTAACCATAGTTTACTATGTTGAGCATTGTTAGTTATGACTATGGTTAATTATGGTTTATTACGATTAGCCATGGTTGACTGCATTGATCATAATTGATTATTGACCATGCTAGAGTATGCTGGTCATATCCACTATGTTAACTACATTTACTATGTTGACTATGATTGCTTTTGTTGAATGTGCTAATCCTAATTGACTATGTGTCCACTATATTAACCATGATTAACGTTTTTGACAATCTTGACCATGGTTGACAATTTCTAACTACATTGATCATAGTTCACTATTGACCATGGTGGACTAGGTTGTCCATAATGAATTTGTTCAATGTGTTCCCTATGTTTATCATGTTCAACACATTTGACTTCTTTTTTTTTTAGAAATGTTCGGAAAAACCACAGTGTTGCTAATGGATTGTCAACGTTTCGGATCCATATCAGGATCCATCTTTAGGACAAGAATCCTAGTTTAAAATTGAAGAGAAAAGCTTATTTTAAATACTAAAGAAAAAAGGAAGCCTATAGGTCGGCTAGAAATAATCCTAGTGGAAATTTTTAACAACAATTAATTTTAGTTATTCAAAATTATTTGTTTTTAGGTTTTATTTTCATTTAAAAATTTTCTTTCTTTTTCTTTAACTTTTTTTTTAATTATTATTTTTAATTAACCTAAAAAAACTTAGTAATTATAATGATTTAGATTAAAATTTTCTTAATGTTTTGAGGATTAAAATTTTCATTTTAATGTTGTTTTTAAATAAGGTAAAAAACATAGTAATTATAATGATTTATATTAAAAGTTTTTTTATGTTTTGAGGATTAAATTAATGAGTCTAAGTTTAACTAATGACTATTTTAACAAGGCTACTAGGTAGCATATACCTGCCAAATATAATAATGAAAGTATTGTTTAAGGAGATAGGGAGAGAACGAGTAGGCATGAAATGACTAGATGGCAGGAATATTTATTACAATAACATAGGGGGAAGTGAAGGAAGCAATAAGACTTCAAAGTTTTTGGCCAATAAGATATGAGATAAATGAGATTTAAAATTTAAAATTAATCATTATTTTTTTAAACGTTAGATAAAGGGGTGTATATTTTATGGTCAACCAAGAACTAATAGAAAGTCAAACCTAACTCAACACTATATATCATGCCTATCGGCAGGTATAATAATGAATAGTTTTTTGTTAATCATGTGTTAGAAAAATAGGATTTTTAAATTTTCTTAGAACTAAAAGTGTTTTTAATTTGAAATTAAGATTTTTTATAAAGTTCATTACTTAACTATTATTTTCTTTTTATTAAAGGTAACCAATTTTCATTTAGTTCTATCCCATTATCTCTATTAAGGTTTCTTGTATTTATTTGGATTTCAATTGCTTCCGTAATGCAACATTTAAATAGGTGGGTTTCTTTTGCCAAATTTTTTGTCTCTTCTAGGCACACATGGTGTTTTGTTTTCAGGGAGTGTTCTTCTAAGGATGAGGTGTGAATGCGTTCATTCCTTATGTCAGCTCCATGCTCTTTAATTCTAACTTGAAAGGAGCACCCATTTTCATCGTTGTAGCATTTACCGCATGAGCATTCAATTTTGTAAATTCCTTAGCATTTGTGCGGGTCAAGTTTGTCTTTGACGGATCTCATATTTTAATTGATGGTTTCATGTGGTTTGAAGGAGGTCTTAATCTCTTTTTTGCTGAGGACTCTTACAATATTGTCTGTTACTCCTTGGATGTAAGGAAGGTAAGCAATGTTATTAGGGGTTTGGTTGTCAGGGGGTTTAGGTGCTATGTTCATTTTTCTTTGGATTTTTTGATTTAATTTTTAATGTCTTAATTTTTATATCCAATAATCCTGGAAATATTGGGAAGGTGATGTTTTTCTTGTTCAAAGTGTTCTTTATCATAGATTTTTATGGCCCTTGTGGCTAGATTTTTTAGGACTCCTAGTTTCTGGCTGGGGTGGTGATGGGAGTTTGCATGAAGATAGTTCTCTGTGTGGGTTTTCTTCCTATACACAATATGTCCTAAGCCTCCATTGTGTTTCCTATTAATTAGAACTTCTAGAAAAGGGATCCTAAAGTTTTCTTCAAGTTCCATTGTGAATTTTATGTCTTCTGAGATATTGTTTAAGTGTTGAAAGAATTTATCCACTTCTTCTTTCCCATGGGGAAACATTACATTGGTTTCATCAACAAACATTTTCCATCTTGTCTGTTTTAGAGGATAGGAGTCTATGGCTTTATTTTCAAAGTTTTCCATAAAACTATTGGCAACAATCGGGGATAATGGACATGGAGCGAAGACAAACCTCGACTAGTTACGATGTTTCTGGATCAGTTACTTCTTTTACAACCTGGATAGCTTCATCTAGGGGATTTTCGTGAAAAGGGAGATTACATCAAAGCTTATGAGAGTATCTTCAGGTTTCAATTTTTCATTTTCAATGATTTTGATAAATTCATTGGAGTCTTTTATGAAGGAGTCAATATGGCCTACTAGGGGGCTAAGAATCTTGGATACATGTTTAGTTGTTTCATTGGTTGGTGAGCCTATGCTATTCACTATGGTTATGAGAGGAACCTCTTTTTTGTGAAATTTTGTTAGGCCGTAAATCCTAAGAGTGATCTCGTTTTTGGGGTTCAAACATTTTTTGGTTCTTTCATCTAACTTGGAGTCGTTGATGGATTTCTTAACATCTTTTATAATATTTTTGATGGGATTGTTGGGAATTTTCCTATAGTTGTCATTTTGGGAAAGGTGTTCAATCATTTTTGTGTCGTAATTGTTTTGGTTCAAAAGTATTTTTTTCCACCTTTATTCGCTCAAAGAATGACGAAGTTTTCATTATTTTTGATGTTTTTTAGAGCTCTGTGTTCTTCCTTGCTGATATTGCTTATTGGAGGTTTTTCCTTCCATAGAATGAGGGAGCAATCTTGTCTTACGATGTTTTTGTCTTCATCCGTTAGGGTTTGGATACTATTTTCAATGCAGCAAATGATGTTCTCAATCAAAATGGTGTTTGGGGAAACTGCAAAATTTAGACCTTTCCCTAATATGCTAAGCTCAAATTCTTCTGAATCATATGACGAGAGATTTACTACTTTCCTATTGTTGGTATCATTATGTCTTCTGTTGTTTTTTTATTAATTGTTCAAGTTTGGATCTGTTTCTGCTGTGAACTCGTATGTCCTTGTTCTCATCCTTAATGGTGGTCATAGCATCGACAATCCATTAGCAACACTGCGGTTTTTCCGAACATTGTTGAAAACAATCCTCACCACATAAATCACATTGATCACATTTGAATTTATTAAGTATAACTGATTATAATTGACCATGGATAACTATGTTGAATATGCCAACCATGGTTGACTATGCGAACCAAGGTTTATTATGCCAAAGTTGACATCTATGGACTATATTGACCATTCTTAGTATTTTGACTATGTTGAACATGCTTATAACATTGCGTACATGTCCATTGTGTTGACTATGATGATCATGGTATGCATACACTTCATAAATTAATAAATTTTCCTACAATACAATTCATTTGAGCAAAGGGAATTAAAATAAATATTTTATAATGCTAAGAGAACAATCATTGCAAGTGGGCTATGATTTTACCTCTAACAAATCATCACATGCATCTCTATTGAAAGTATGTCATCCTGGAATCATTCTAGATTCCATGTATTCATCACTCGGTGGATCATTAAAAACCTCTTTGAGTATATGAACAAACAAATATTAAACATTAATAATTATAAAAAAAGGTAAAATAGCAAAATAATATCAAAATTAAAAAACAAACATATTCATAATTCTAGATAAGGAATTCAAAACATCTATCAAACTTAAGAAAACATCGTCATATTAAGTTAAAAATAATTAGAACTAACTTTGTAATCAATCACTATTAAAAAAACCTTTGAAGTGTTTTTTTCAGTTTAATTTGTATAAATTTTAAAGGTTTTGCAATGTCGACATAAGATTTTATTTTATTTTTCAAAATATGAACAAGTCAAGGCATGTCATACTTTCATCGAGGTAAATTTTTCTACTTTAGTTCAATCCACAAGATAGGTTCAATTAGCAATGTAGTTTATTTGTTAAACCATAGGAGATAGTAGAAGATGATTCCCTTTAAGATATCAATATTGTTAAAAGAAGTAGCAGAACCAAGTTTAAAGAGAAAATATATAATTGTAGGGAAATTGAAAATAAGAGAAAATTGATTTGCTACAAAAAACATCTTTAACTATGAGTTAGAAAATCAAAATTGTCTTTCTAATGTTGAGATATCATGAAACCAAACTTTGAACTAGAGCTAAAGAACCTTGGTATCA
>JASDQU010302778.1:949-13864 GCA_032191745.1 Picea mariana | reverse complement strand
TATTGAAGCTTGAACATGTTGAGTCGTATGTAGATATTATTTTCTATCTTAAGAATCTCACATGTCCAAGTCATCTAGTGGGTCATAAGAAAAGGGTTTTAAGATTAAAATCATCTAAGTATGTCCTCACTAGAGATGGGTTAGGATGGAGAAATCCTAACGGAATTATCCTTAGATGTGTGGATGGAGTTGAATCTAAGAAACTAGTGGATGGATTCCATGCTGGGTTTTGTGGTGGTCATTATGCGGCTAAAACAATAACACACAAAATCCTTAGAGAGAGATATTATTGGCCCACCATCTTTTCAGACGTACATCAGTTTGTGAGAAAATGTGAGCCCTGTCATCTTTTCACAGGAAAGCAGAAGTTAGTCGCCCTCCCTTTACAACTAGTAGTGGTTGAAGCACCTTTTCAGCAGTGGGGTTTGGACTTCATAGGAAAGTTCAAAGATAATTCAAGTAATGGTTATTCATGGTTCATAACAACTACAGATTACTTCACTGAATGGGTTGAAGCCATTCCCACTAAGTCAACAACTGAAAAGGTTGTCATGGACTTCCTTGAAGATAGAATCATAACTAGATTTGGTGTGCCTTCAAAGATAGTAACAGATAATGCTAAAGCTTTTTGTTCATTAGAAATGTCTTCTTTCTGTTTTAAATATGACATTATTTTATCTCATGCATCAGATTATTATCCCCAAGGAAACTGTCAAGCTGAGTCAAGTAATAAAAACTTAATGACCATAGTTAAGAAAATTGTTGGGGAAAACAAAAGGTCTTGGGATAGTAAGATCAAATATGCATTATGGGCTGATAGAATAACTAAGAAGGAAACAACAGGGAAAATTCCTTTTGAGTTGGTTTATGGTTTGGAGGTTAGGTTGGTAGTACACCTTAGACTTCCAACTTATGGTTTGGTTCAAGATTTTTCCATAGAACAGGATGCAGTTCAAAACATGGTTAATCAGATAATAGAGTTAGATGAAAGTAGGAGAAAGGCTTATGATCAGAATTGCAAGAATCAGGTTAAGGTTAAAAAGACTTTTGATAAATCAGCTAGACATAGGGATTTCATAGTTGGGGACACAATATTATTATGGGATAAAGGAAAAGAGAAACCAGGCAAGCATGACAAATTTGACAGTTTGTGGTTGGGTCCATATGTGATCCGGAAAATAGCAGGTCCAAATTCTTTCCACCTTATCCATTTGGATGGTGAGCCCATAAACATTCCAACGAATGGGAAACAACTCAAACTATTTTTCAAATGATGAGCAAACTAGTGTCCATGGGGCACCCTTTGTAACATATTTCTATCCCTTCTCCTTTTCTTTCAGTTTTGTATTATTTCATTTGATTGAATAGTTATTTTACTTATGTTAATCATTGTATCATAGTTTCATTTATGTAATTATTGTCAATAGCATCTCATTTATTGATTATTATGTTTATACACGTACTTATGTTGGATATTGGTGAGCATTTTGTTTTGTAGATTCTGAAGTTCTCGTATGCTCTCCTTCAAAAAGATCGAACACATGTCCCCATGTGGATCCATATGTTGACCACCTATTTCGACTATGGGTCAACTCCATGTTCCATGAAGATATGTGCCTAGTGGTACAACCATTTTGAAGACATTTTGCTCAACATGGCAAATTTTTCCTCCGGCATGCTTTTCTATGTAATCGGAATTTCCRCTCCCTTGCGTGGGATAATATTGTAACATGCTAGCATGAGTCAACTGTTGTCTAGTTACCTAGGAATTTATCATTATGGAATTCCTTTCATYGAGTGTTTTTTTTCCTCAGGTAATTAACCTTGCTTAACTGYAATTTTAATTATCCTTGAGTTTTTCACTCACAATAATTCTCCAAAGTGGTGAAAGGCGTTCTAATGATCGATCCCAAGGGGTAACTAAGGTATATGAGTGTTTTAAATGACCATGCTAGACATTTCCTAGAGTCTTGCGGTATTCTGTTAAGTTTTGATAGGATTTTTTAAATAATTAAAATTCCCGCAAAATGAGGATTTTTAATTATTTTTGATGTAAAATGTAAAAGGTGGTCCTTGGGGATTTTGTATATGGGTATGAGTACTCAAATAATTTTTTTTATGAACCCCTACACCCTTGGGCCAAGTCTCAGCTCATTTGGACAAGTTTTGCTAGGCCATTGTCCATGAGGAGTCCAAGTCGATCAAAAAATCAGCATGTAATTGGCTAAATTAAAATAGCCAAATTTTGTAAAAGTCATTAAAGTCATGAGAGAGAGTGGGAAAAGGATACTAATGTATCTTCTAAGTTGGGAAAGTGATTTTTCACTTAGAAAACACCCCCTTGCTAAGCCAACAACCCAAGATGACCATTTCCTAAGAAGAGGGGCGCCCCCCTTGCTCATAAACTCATGAGAAATTAAAAATAATGCAAGAGGGCCCCCAAAACTTTGGGTATACCCCCCTTTGACCCTAAATACCCTTTTGATGAGTAGGAAAGGTGTTTTCCCCTTCCCCCACTCACCCCTCATCCCTCAATTCACTCACTAACCCTAAAAGTGTGCCCCCCTTGAAGAGATCCTCCCCCATTGGATGGATGACACTTGGAGATCATCCAAGTGGGGTCTCTCCTCTTCCTCATCTATAAAAGAGAGCCTCTCCTCCTCATTTCTTCATCAATTCTTAGAGAAAGTCTATTATGCTAAAATTTCTCCCATTCTTTCCCCTCTCTCTCTCTCATGTTCTCATTGTAAATCTTGCTACAAGTATTTGTAGCAACATTTTGTGGATAATAAAGGAAGCTTTGGAGGATCTATTGTGTGCATTGGGAGTCGTATTGATGCTCTTCATGGTGTTTGTGAGGTGATATTGTGCATTTCTTTTCTTGTATTTTCTTGTATTCACTAGTTTAACTTGGAGGCCCAAGCAAAGTATTTTGCTTGGGAGTAATTAGTGGTAGTATTACTATTAATTTTGTGGTAGTTTCTTTTCAAGCTTGCAAAGTATTTTGTATGCTTCTTTATATGCTCTCACCTCCTTGTATCTTGTGTAGCAAGAGATATACATGTTTGCAGGTCACTAGAGGATCGAATGAGTCATTTTTAGAGTGGAAAACTCACTCATTCAATCAACCAAAGTTTCCATTTTTTTCTCCTCTTGTATCCACCATTCTCTTTTCTTTCATAAGCACTTATTTGCTCTATATTGGTCATTAAAAACTCACTCTTATTTCTAAGTTTCTTTACTTAAATTTATATTTCATTGGGCTAATAAAAGTTAACAAGATCTTTGGTGTTTGTAGCATCTTCTAGCAAAAAGATACCTTGCTGATTTTTATGCAGCTTTTCAACTACAAGGAGGAAGTGCTACTTGTTTTGATCCCCCAAGGCACTCCAAAGGCATTCTAAAGTGGGGATATCAAATCCTCTCTTATCTTCCTCTTCTAAAATATTGTAAGCAACCCAAAGAGAGTCTCTTGGGTTTGTCTTCTCTCAAGAAAGATAAAAATCTGATATTGTAATAATTTAGGATATATTGCCCACACCTTGCAAAGAGATTGGCCTAAGCCATCCTTGCAAAATCATGAAGGCTAGAGTTGAGATTTATTTTCTTGTTTTTTCTTTCATTATACCCACCTTGGCCAAAACTCTAGGCTAGTCCTCCACTTGTGCCATTGTTGTGGGATTGCTGTTTATTTCTAAGTCTTTAAATTTTCTTTCATTTTACCCACCTTGGCCAAAACGGTAGGCTAGTCCTCCACTTGTGTCATTGTTGAGGTTGTTTTTTCTTTCTTGTCATTTAAATTCTTTTATTACACCCACCTTGGCCAAAACGGTAGGCTAGTCCTCCACTTCTGCCATTGTTGTGGGGTTGCAATTTAAGTTTCCAAGTCATTTCAATTATTGTAAAAGTAATCATATTTGTGGTCCATCTTTGCCCCGTATTTTCTCCCCTTGCCACTTTGTGGATCCTGGGTGACAAGAAAGGGCAAAGGTTTGGAGTTTAGTAACTAGGCATCCAAACTTTTATTGCTTCAATCACCCAAAAGGGTAACTTGGGAGGCTACAAGGGGTGTAAGTCGGGGACAGCTTCATGGCACTATGTGTCCTCCTTGTTTGAGCGCCCAAGCATTCCAGGTTGACCTATGGAGCTAGGGAAGGGCCTTGTTTGCCCTTCTTATTGAGCACCCAACAATTCCTTTTGGTTGAGGGGATAACAATTTGGGGTAGTCAGATAGTCTAGGTTTATATCTTACACATTTTTAATCCCCTTAATCAAAGAGAGACTTAAAACTTATTAAAATTAACCATCACAACTTTCACAACATTGCACTTCAAGTTCTCAAAGCTATTTCAATTTCTTCAAGTTGTGCAATTTTACATTTCAAGCAATTTACTTTTCATGTGATTCTAATTTCTAAGCAATTTTATGTTTTAAGTCACTTTCTCTCATTGTGGATGTTTACGTATACTAAAGCACCTCTATTTTTGTTATAAGTATTCTTTATTCATTTGGAGATATTCGTATAAAACTAGTATTCATTTCATTATCTAATCAATTGTGTAGACATATCACTTTTTAATTGTATAATCATTTAGTTGTTCATTTCATACTACATATATATTTCATGTTGTTTTCCAATTTGTATAAAATATTCATAATTGGTTTAAAGTGTAAAGTAATTTCTTTTATTTATTGTGGATATCTCATAGCAACATTCACTTTTGTATAATTGTAATTTGTTGTATAATCTTATTGACTCCATTTACCCATCTTTAGGCACTAGTTTTAGTATAACTTGTAGATCAAGGGATTTGCTTGTCTTTAAAGATTTGCATTTGCATTGTTGATTGTCATTTAGGTTAGGTAGATTTAAAATTAACTCCTAGAACACTTAATCAACTTAACTTAGTTAAGTAGGGTCTACCCCCCTTGGCTTCCCTAGGAGTGAGCCTAGATGGAAGAAGTCCAAGTCAAGGTGACAGTGGGTTTGGACTTAGGCTTGTGCCTCTAAGGACACACCAAGTGGGTTGGAGTCTTCTCCACGTTAGTAGGTGTGTATAAGGACGGCAACAAGGGGAAACAAGCCTCAAAGTAGAATTTGGAGAGGATTGTTGGAATTATTGGTGTAATCTGTACTAACACCATAGAATCTCATTTGCAGTTTGAACTTTTGTATTTGTAGTGTCACCTAATGACATCTGCCAACCTTTGTAATCTTTTGGTTATTTGCCATTTCAACTCTAAGGTTCTTCATTGGGTATACAAAGATATTCAACTTGTTTGTGACAATGATATCAATGAAGTGATGGATACTTCCAAAGTCCACAAGTAAGGTCACGTTCTTATTTTTCACTAACCCCATGAACTTCAAGGTTTGAGGCTGTGGGATTCCCAAATGGCTGCTCTAATCATCAGTGGTGAGCATCTTCACATTTTCCAGTGAGGGTTTCTCCTACCGGATCTTTCAAACCAAGATTCTTACCAACACACCACAGGCAATCTATGTTGTAATTTAACTGAAACAATTTACTTTTAGTTCCTGTAAAATGTACATCCCACAAAAAATAGGCACATTGAAAACAAATTTCCTCCTCGCAAAAGTTGAACCGAAGACCTTTATATCACAAACCAAACAGCTTAACAATGCACTAATATATTTTTGTTAAGTGGTAAACGATTGAAAAGGGTTTTGTTATTGCTTTCAGTTTCCACCCCCAAAAAACTAATAAAAGGCCATAATCACAGCCCTGTCACCAATGTGATCGAAAGTGAAAGACAGGAGGGGAAGAACTCAAGATTTTCTTTAAACCAACGTAATCAAACTGTAACTTTTGAGAATACAATAAACCCTTGCTGTTTACAGCAACATTTGTTTTCGCTCTCTTTCTGCACTCTCTGTCTGCACAGGAACTTGTTCGAATTCGCCTCGAATTATTTTTAGAGAATGCTGGCCAATGTACACGGCAATCTAGTGCTAAAGTAGAGAGGTGCACCTCCTCTGTCGGAACCCACAGGAAAAAAATAAATTGCAGATTAAGCTGCACTGCTACCTTCACGCTGTCTCTATTTTCTTTGTCATGCTCTTGCCGAGTCACTTTCTACACATTCCTGTTCAACTTACTTCTCATTGACAGTATAGCCTTTTTCATCTAAGTGCCTGCACAAGATCTTATCAGAAACACAACTATCCTTCAACTAATCAAACACCTTTGGTGTGAACTGGCCAAAAAGTAACAGGCCTCGCACAAAGCAACAGTGCAGTTCACCCAGTAGGTTTCAAACTCGCTCTAATACCATGAGAAAGAAATTCCCAAGATCAGAGACAAAACATCATAGAGACCACAGACCAATGAGAAGAACAGCACTATTGCTCCTCAACAATATATTAACTCTAGCTTGGATGGGATACACAAGGCAGTGAGAGATCCCCTTTATATAGTTTTTAAGGGATTAAAACCAGTCAACAAATCTTTGGTCTACCCACAGTCTACACAGAACTGGTGGTGTAGAACTATGTGCTGCTATTATGTTATCTGAACTGACCGGTTCAGACTGCTTAGACCAAAAACTGGTCTAGTTCAGGAAAAGAACTGAACCAGGGCTGGTTTGGATAAGAACCGTTTGAAACAGCCCATTCCAATACAAACCGGTCTATTTGGAACTGGTTTGACCCACAGCCCACCAAAACGCATAAAAAAGGTGCCCCCTTCTATTTGCCTCACGCTCTTCTCATTGATCATTTGTGAGCATTTGAAGATTTTGGAGCTGTGGTGTGCCAATTTTAAACTGTTTAGAGGCCCATTTAGAGCCTCGATGTTTATGTATTTTGCTTCAAATATGTATCACACTCAGTCCCGTTTTTCTTTATTCACCCTTACATGCTACATACATGAGAACAATTTGCATATTTGGTGTCTAATGGTTTGGATTTACATCAGTGTACATGAATATATAATTTTTTTATTAAAATTGAATATTTTATTTATTTTTTATGACTCGTAATTGAATATATAGCTTTTTTCCCTGTTCTAGTCTGGTTCTGATTCGTATAACTTTCTATCCAATAAATAAACATTAAAATATTAACATATTCTAAGAATCTAACACTAGTCATGAAAGCATATCAGGTTCAGTGAATTGCATAGTGGCACTGTGCCTGATTTTCCATTCTGGTTATGTTGCTATCACTAATAGGGGAAATAGAATGAAGCATAATTTAATGAGCCCTCTAGGAGAGGTATCTAGGGTACAGTCTCCCATTGGTGTTGGACTTGGGACCATTAGTGTGCCCATGCCATGATCTAAGTTAATCCTCAGTATTTGAATGCATATAATGATTCAAGAGCTTGATTTATGAAGACTAATTAGCAAAAGCTTCCTGTTGCAGACCTGCTTTTTATAGTTAGTAGACTACCTAGGATTTGGAGATATAAACACTGGACTTAACAGAGTGCCAATTTGAATGACGTGTATGGTTTTAATGGGCAATTGTGTCATGAAATACTAAATGGAAATAAACTAGAATCTCATTTCCTGTATTGCTTTTGTTTGTATCTCCCAGGCAAAGTAATTATGGAGTGGAAGCTTGACATGCAGGGTTAAATTTCACACATGCTACATAGACCTTTTTGAAAAGTGCACACATCCTATTTTGGATCATTGAAATGGAGTCGTTGCTTATTCCAACTTCCGGAGAAAAATCAACAAACCTACATACAGGGGCACTAGTCATTGGTGGAATTTCTTCTTTAATCGCTCTGCTACTCTCAATCCTGTTAATTCTTCAACATCTCAAAGCATACAATAATCCTGCGGTTAGTTTCAAACATTCAGAGATGACATTTCCTTTTTCATTTCTAAAGTTTCTCTTGTATTCTGGTTCGAAAGTTGAATATTTGGTATCATGCTGAAGATTCAGTGTAGTAACTTCTGCTGACTTCTATGCATAGTATAAGTGAATACAAGAATTTATAGCAATTACTGTGCTGCTGAGAGAATAGCAATTAACTGTGACATGATATGCCTTTTAATCCCACTATTTCGTGTTATTAATCATAATGTAAGGTAAAAGGCAATTGATGTTAAATATATGGCTTTATTATTGTCAACAAAATTCATAGAGAAACTTATATTATTTGTATTTCCTCAATAACAAAGGAGATGGGACAAAAACAAAGAGGAACTATTGCTACAATAGGAAATTTTGGTTACAAATATAAACATTCTAAAATACCTGCTACTTCTTTGGGTGAAGCATGGTGGAATTGTTTTTTCCAAAGAAGATTTGTTGTGTTAGTTTTGCACTAAATACTCATGTTATTTTGAAAGTGTTTACACCATGTTTGGAGGTGCTTCATGAGATTTGGGGTAAATGGTGTATGTTTAGCCCTTGGATGGTCCAAGATGCATATGCGCATGGGAGATGGTTCTGATGGATATGCGCATCGGAGATAGCTTATTTAGTGGTTTCTTGACCTCGGTTGGGTGCTTACTTGGCATTCTTCCCTTGGGCGTTGGAGTTCTCTTGACAGTTTGGGGATGTCCTTCATGATGGCCATATGGAGAGGTTCGCTTTCTTGGAGAATGCCCTACTTAGGAGGAGAAGCATTGTGTATTTTGGAGTAGGGCATCTGGCCTTAGATGACATGGGGTAGATTGGATTCTTGTATGGAGGCTTGCGGTTGGCTCAGGGATGTTTGGGTTGTGATACTGTTCATGCAGGCAGAGTGGACCTAATGTAATGCATGGCTTGGAGGCTTGCGGTTGGCTCAGGGATGCTTGGGTTGTGATAGTGTTCATGCAAAGTGGACCTAGTGTAATGCATGGCTTAGGAGGAGCCATGGAGTCCATGTGGGCTTGTGACAAAGGGGAGGGGTTTGGACACACCTTGTGTAGTTAAAATCATTTGGGAGCCCTTATTGTGTACAACATCACTTTGGAACTTGACATGTGTATCCTTGGAGTGGAGCACTTCACTTATGCGAGCCTACATGTGCTTATTGTAGGTTATTTGTAAGGGCATGGGCCCACATTGTATTGTTGGCCTCCCTTATCTCCTATATATAGAGGAAGGAGACATTCCTTCATAATCATTCATTTGTAGCTCATTATACTTATCACTCATGTTAGAGATGTGATCAAGTGGAGCGCACTAGTCATCTTCTCTCTTATATCTTCATTTGTACTTGGTCTCTCTTTCTCTTGAGTCACTAGGGTTTCTTGACCTTGGAGCATCTTGAAGTCTAGGTTTAGGGTTTCATCCCTTGGAGAATTGCAATTAGGGTTTTGAGATGAAACCGTCGGTGTATTTGGTGAAGAGGGAAAAGAGGAGACCTCTTTCCGTGGAGGACTTGTTTGAGTGATTCATGCATATTGGAGCTCCTTCGTTGAGCTAGGGTTATTCTTGATTTCCCCTAGCTAGGGTTTTGGAGAGCTACTGGATTGTACTATCCTTGTGGTAAGGCTATGGTATGTACAATGACTTTGTATTATACATATTAATGAAGTTTTCGGGCTATCCATTACTTGTGTAAATTGTAGATTTGATTTTCAGCCATCTATGTTCTTCATTATGTAATGTCCGGGATCATGTCCAAACTTGTCATCGTGTATCCATCTGCCACTTCCACGTGGAATCTCTCAAACTCCTCAGTGCGTAACCCCCTCCTGGCTACCAAGGACGCATCTATGAAATTGTGGGTGGCCCCACCATCAACTAAAGCAGTCATGCGTTGCCCCTGTACAAGGCCCTTGAGCTTGAGAGTGTTGTACCTGGGTACTCCTGAAAGGGTTACTATGGTTACCCCTTTCACCTCTCTATGAGTTCTGGTCTCCTCCTTGGGTGGTGCCCCTGCTGGTATCCGAGGTTTCTTCGGCCGCTGCTCTAGCCCATGTGTGGTCTCATCCTTTGAATCACTGTCAGCCTATGCCTCGATATCCTCATCCTCCTCCTCGCTTCCTGATTCCACTTCAATGTAGTGAATCTATCCCTTTCCCATGCATCTACGCCTTGGGACTAAAGGGTCTCTGCAAGAGAAGCAAAGGTTCTTCCTCATCAACTTTCGTGTCGTGTCATCATCCAATTTGGGCTTACCCTTCCATTCCCTTTGAGGATTTCTCTGATCCTTGTCTCTCTGTGGTACAAAGGGTTTGGTAAACGTTTTGGGTTTTAGCGCTAAGTCCCCCATGTCTCTCGTGCGCACAATGGCCTCATGTAAGGTGTGAGGCTTGAAATCCTTAACCCAACCCCTGAATGGTTATGTCAACGCCTTGGTGAACAACATCACCAATCTGTGCTATGATATATCAGATACGACCACTGCCTTCCGTTGGAACTCTGAGATGAAGGCCTCAACTGATCTGGTCTGCCTCAACTGTGTAAGGTCCCTGAAGTGGAGCTCTGGATATCTCCTGTTAAATATCCCCATCAACCTCTCAATGAACTCCAAATATGAAGTAATGTGGCTATGACCTAGCGTCACCAGCCCATTATACCACCACTAGTGGGCATACCCCTCCAAGTGCAATGTGGCGAAGTTGATAGCTTCCGACTCTGTCATTGGGTTAAGCTTGAAGTATGTGTCAAGATTCTGAACCCATGCCTGAGATGAGCAATGTGATGATCCGTCGAAAGTAGGAATGTTCAGCTTTCTCACTTTCTTGATGAAATCCATGTTGTGAGTTTGCCTGTTGCCTCTCTGTGCCTCGTGGGGTCTGTTTCGATATTTGATCGAACAATAGTCCATCAAACTCATGTCTGCATGGAACTCCGGTCCTAGTGCCAAGTAGTCTCCCGACTCTCTCCTGTACTCCTAGAATGGATCCCGTGGCACCACCTGTCCCTGACCCAACTGTCCTCCTGTCTGCTCTAGATGTCCCAATGGTTGTCTAAATGACTGTCCTGTCTGGAACTGTGGGTATAAAGGTCAGGGAATCCTCCCAGACGATGTGTAAGCTCGGACTGGTGAAGGTTTTGGACTAGCCACGCCCGAATATCCATTGGAGCCACTGGCCTTGTTATCGCGTAGTTTGTAGTTAGGATAGTAAATGGATGAAGAGTAGTCAAACTGGCGTAATTGGAACCAATCCCACCCACTGTCACCTCGATGGGAAGGTAATTTCTATTTAGGGAGGTAAAGCCCAGGGGAGACGTCCCCGGTAACTTGAGGTTTTGAGAAGGGCAAAATGGCTTTAGCAAAGCAAAGTGATAGTAATCCCTCTCACAAGTCACCACCTGATCAGAAAGTCTGGCTTATAGCCCCAAAAAGATAACCGAAAGTAATAACCAAGAAGTATCCCTGCCCAAGAATAAAGCTACAATAAACTGCATGTGCAACCTTGCTTGCTTGGTTAGTACTTCATATAAATCGATGGCTATCTAATATATAAACAATTGTATAATAAATATTGACGAAGTCGATGTTTATAAAAGCAACAACGATATATAATGTCACTTCTTCAATAAATATCAGGAAAGCGTGGCATTCAATGTAACCAATCAACACTTCATTAAATAATGCCTTAAAATAACCATACAATTGCTCATAAACGGAACGATTAGCTGCACAAAGGTGTCAATAGCAAGAGATGACGGCAACACTTAGTTAATAGGGTTAGTTTATAAGCTAGGGTTAGTGTAGTTAGGGTTTCATTCAAAGTTTTAAGAGTGGTTTTGTGATCAAGTTTACTCGAATCAAGAGGTCATTAGATCAGTGCCTTATGGTTAATGGAGTCAAAAGTAGGGGACGCAGGAGCTAAAGGATCAAAAGATAGTACGACTAAGGACTAGAAGGTGAAGCTTTGAAGTGTTGTTGGGGCAAGGCCTCAAAGTCAAAACCCTGGGGGAGAGAGGCTCACCTTGGTGTAGGGGAACTAGGCCTCGGTGCTCGCTCCTCCTTCCTTAACTCAATGGCAATAACGACTAGCTGAGAAGATAGCATAAAACTAAGACAAGAGGGTTTAGAAGGCAACGTGTTGCTATGGCAAGGCTTTACCTTCAAACCCTAAGGGAAAAATGACTCTTCAAGGTGTAGGGGAACTAGGGCTTGAGACGTCTCCTCCTTCTTAGCTCAGAAAATAAAACGGCTAGCAAAGAAAAGGTAGAGAAGAGTGTAGCTACGACTAGGCTCTTTCTCTCTTCAAATAATGGCAAAAGGTCTTGACAGGGACATGAGACAAGAACAAATTTTGTGTGCTTGTCACTTAGGGTTTATGCAGCAAATTTATAACATTAAATGCAAGAAATAACAATACAACCATTCATTTAAGAAGTCTTACAGAAATTCACTTACATTTCACCAAGAAACATCATAGCAAACCCTAGTTGTAATACCTGCCATCAAGAAAATGCCAATATGAATCCAAAAATGCCTTCCTTCAACAAGTGCGCCTCGCAATTTCAACCAATAACCCAAGAGAGGGCGCAAATTTCAAACCTCACTAATGAGTGAGTGAGAGATCATGAAAAAATGAGAGTGAAAACTCTCAATTTATACTGTACCATGACCTAATTTCACTTTTAGGTCATAAAAAAGGCCAACAAGGCCAAAATACTAAAAATCATACTGTTTTACATTAAATGACAAATTAAAACCCTAATCAAGCAACACAAGGATGTCATCCCCTTTCTAGGGTGACGTTAGCCCCTTCTAGGGCAAATGAAGCTTCCAGGAGCAAAACATTAGCCCCCCTTGGGCTTCTCCAAGCTGCCACACATGATAAACTGCCTTGTCCATCTGCCAAAACGTCCATGAAGCAGGGATGACATAATGGACCTCATGGGTGATGTCCTAGGCCTTCCAAGGCCAACATTCCACTGAAAAGGGCACAACCCCCCTAGGTCAAGCTCTGCCAGGGTGCCTCTGGTGGAACGTCCTCCTCTTCTCTGGTGCAAAGCCCCCGATCCATCTTTGTCCT
>JASDQU010302776.1:0-13780 GCA_032191745.1 Picea mariana | reverse complement strand
TAGTAATCAAACCATTTTGACTACAAAAATAAATTATCATCTACAAGGGGCTAAATCAAAACATAAACATCATTCATCTTTATTATTAACGTAAGGAATAATTCATTGAAAAAAGCAACAAGAAATGGTTTTATCTTTTCAAACAATTAAAATCCCACGAGTTTAAAAAGAAAATGCTAGAAAATTGAAGCACTTTTTTTTTCCATAGAAAATTACTCTTTACATTTGTATTAAATATAAATTGTTCTTTTACATGATAATCAACAACAAGAGCCCAAATACATCCAGGGAAAACCTTCCCCATTTCTGAGCATAACAAGTCTAAAATATCACAGCCAAGTATGAAGGTCCTACTACAAAATGCTTATCCAAGATCCCCACATCGGAAAAAAAAACCAGAAAGTAGCACCAATCAAACCCAAACCAAATGGCACTAGTGGCCCACTATCCTCCTACAAAAAAAAACAAAACTAGTAGATCAAAAAAGCAGGAGCAGAATAACTAATATAGGTCTAAAAACATATGAGGACCCTCATGTTCCTCATCACACAGAAAGTGGACAACCTTCCCGGGAGCATTAAGGAGCGCCTGTTTCGATAGCCTCTCCACTAGTTTGTTTTCTTCCCTTTACACATGAGCAAAGGTGATTTTATGAAAAATCTTGATAATATCAATGAGTCGATCCTTCCATCATTCCAGAGCGACCACCTGTAGATGTCCCTTTCCCCTCGACCAATCAATGATGATTTTAGAATCTCCCTGAACATGGAGCTCCTGAATTGAAAGTCGAGATGCCAGAGTGAGTAGGGCCCAAGCTCCCAAGAGCTCTGCTCTAGTATTTGTTCTAGGTCCACAGTTGAAGATCCACTTATAACATCGATGCTCACTAATTCTTATAATCCCTCCAGCTCCACTATTAAGGCATGATGAAAGAGAAGCCCCATCAAACCATCTCACAATGCCACCTGCTACAAGAAGGGAAGGCAACTTCCTACGATAAACAACTTTCATATTTGAGTTACAATCCCTCAAGGCAGATAGAGACTAGAAAGCCACCTTCTGAAAATTGGGAGTGTCATCTTAAAAAATAGCGAGATTCCTTTCCCTCCAAATAAACCAATGGATGAAAGCCGAAAAGCATGGGTAAGATAGATTTTGTTCTTTCCCCAATTTAAAGCACTCTGATATTGTGTTGCTAGTCCATGTACCCAAAGGATTTATGGAAGTTTTTATCTTGTCCCAGACTGCAAGTGCGAAAGAACACTCTACAAACAAATGATATGTTGTTTCATTACTCTTCCTACATAAGTGACAATAACTCGGGCCTATAAAACATTTGCATTGTAGAATTTCCCAAGTGAGTATTTTATTCTCAGCTATTAACCACGTAAAGAGTTTTATTTTTAATGGACAGTCCCAGGACCACATAGCCTTCCTCCAACCTCCAATCACAAAATTCCATTTCTTTTTTTTCGTGGCCACATATACAATTTCTACAGATATATGTCCCGAGGAATTTCCACCCGTCCATTTTAGCTCATCTGACTTCTCTACCAATTGAACACCAATGTTAATGAGAGCATGACATAAATTTTTCCATTCAGTTGAAAGAAATCCCTATAATTCCAGATCATCACTTGAAATCCAATTTGAGAAAATCATCCCCACTCAGGGCTCACAATAGGCCTGGTATAAATAAAAAACGCCTTTCCTATTAAGTGGTGTGATCAAATCTTTAGACAGAATAGACCCATGCCCCAAACCCAAAATGTGGTATTTTCCCAACACAATCAAATCTCCTATCCTTGGGCTCCATGCTAACCAGTGCAGAAGAATGTGTAATGATTTTAATAGATGCTTCCATGTCTGAGAGCCTTTTACATCCACCATAGTTACTGTACGTAGCTAGCGAGCAACTAAAACAAAGGGGAAATATTTTTCTTTTAAAACACGATGCCATAAGCCCTCCTGCATTAATTCTCTCCATAATGTGTTCGCCACCATAGCTCTGTTGAAACTAACCAAGTTTGTCAAGCCCCATCCCCAATGATGTTTTGGGCGAGCAATAAGTTGCTAATCACACAGGTGGAACTTCTTCTTTTTATTGCTCCCAGACCAAAGGAAACTAAAGACTAACTGTCAAATTCTTTGGAGGATCATGGAAGGCAGATTTGCAAGTGCCAACCAATAGACTGAATGACTTTCAAGAACATCCTTGATCAGTAATAAGCGCCCCCCAATAGATAACCATCTATTGCACCAATGGCTTATCTGTTTTTCATACTTAGCTATAAGCCATTGCTAGTCCTCTTTTTTTTACCTGTCAATCTTTAAAAAATAACCAAGATACCTAAAACCAGTAGAAAGATCAAGGAAATTGTAAAGAAATGTAGCTTTTAAAATATCTAGATCTTGTTGACGCACACCATCCTGAAGGAAAGAGGTTTTCTGAGCATTGATCATTAGACCAAATGCACTATAGAACCTTTCCAAAACTCTTTTTATCTCCTACCATTCTGCAATAGAAGCTTTTATCATAATTAGGATGTCATCGAAGAACGGTAGATGAAGAATCTTAATTAGCCTTGAAACTTTAATGCCCGTCAGTAAGCCTTCATCTTGCCTTCTTTTTAAAGTCAGACTCAATCCTTACATAACTAAAATGAAAAGCAAGGGCGACAATGGACACCCTTGTCTAAGCCCTCTGCAACTATTAAAAAAATTTGATGTCTCACCATTAATTAAAATCGCATAGGTTGTTGAAGTAATACATCCCATAATCCACTTTGTCATTGGTAGCTCGAAACCACATTGAAGTAATACCAACCTGAGAAAATCCTAGCTTATACAATCATAGGCTTTCTTCAAATCTATCTTGAGGAATAAATCTTGAAGCTTTTTATATTTGATACTGTGAAGGCACTCCTGCGCAGCTCCAATGGCGTCAATAATTTTCCTTCCTTTCAAGAAGCCAAATTCTTCCTCTGATAAAGTGCGAGACAGGATCGGTTTAATACGATTGGAAATTATTTTTGAAATGATCTTATAGCATAGGTTGCACAGAGAGATCGGTCAGACCTCCCCAAATGTAGCAGGGTCATTAACCTTTGGGATAAGTGCAATAAAAGACAAATTTAGAGTTAGCTTTTAGAGGAAAACCTTTTGTCTAAGTGGCGAGAACAAGGGGCGTTCTACAGCGAATCCACAGGTTCGATAATTCGTTCTGAAATAGACATAAAGAGATATGAATTAAGATAACAGGAAAGCACATACGCAAAGAAATAAGCACAATACATCCAACTATTACAACTAGAATCTTTTCATCAAGTCATAGGACCTTTGCATTAAATTCCAGTCAAAACTCAAATTACATACAATAGTTGTTGTCTACCACATTGCCAACCAAGCATGTTTACATAAAAATGATCCCCATATACAGAAAGATAATGTCACCCTTGGCTGCTAGGGTCGAACTACTCCCTCCTAGAATCATGGATCCGCTTTCTTTGAAAGAGAACAATAACTTCAACGGATTCACTAAAAATAGAAAACCCGACTTTGCCAAATCATAATCGTAACCGAAATATTCTTTAAAATCATTAATCATGATCAAAATTCGACCATATGGCAGTGATGAGCCATCATGTGCATTGTTGGACACTCTTTCACCACTGCATAGCAAGTCTGCTACGCAACAGTAACCTACACCAAAAACACAACAGAATGCACAACAAACTGGTAAAATAGGTGTTAAATATGACATCGTATCTCACTGATAAAAAAATATTTTTAGAAAATGAGATTTTTTTTGTATTTAAGATCGTTATAAAGAAAATCCTCTCTTGGTTTCTTGATATTCATCTCCAGCTAGCCGGAATACGTGTCGCAAAAACATGTCTCGGACAGGAAATCACAAAAACTGAAAAATAGGGCTCAAAGATTCCTTCGAATATCCCAATTCGTGACACATTTTACAAATATGAGAGAGGTTTTTATTATTTGGTTTGTTCTCGACAAAAAACTCTCGGGGATTTTCAAAATTCCTCTCCAGTTGTTCATAAATTTATTTTGAAGTTGACCACTAAACCATTAATTTGCGTAGTGCGACCTGTAGCCTGTGCACAGGAAAATCCACTGTGCGACAACATCCTATGCGTGACATCCCACTGCGCGATGAAATCCACTGTGAGACAACATCCTATGCGCGACAACCTTATTTGTGGGACAACATCCTCTGCGGGACAACATCCTCTACGCGACAACATCCTCTGCACGACGACATTCTCTGCTCGACAACATCCTATGCACGAAAGCATTCTCTGTGCGGTGTGTAGTGAATTTTGCAGCACGCAATTGCAAATTGAAATGGGAATAAATAAATGATAAGCTTCCTTTTGAAACTAGCCCTTGGAGATGTTAGATGATGTCAGGCATAAAAACAACATGGGTGCTAATAGGCATGACTTTGCAAATTGTTGGCAAACCTCTAATCTTAGCCATGAAAATCATGGTGCTAATAGCTGGCGCCAACGGGGATGCTATCCTCCCTGTGAGGTAGCAAAGAATAGTAGACCAGGTGCCAATCCATTAGGCTTCTCCCAAACTCAACTTTCCAACTGTAACTTATAACCTGCATCCGTTGAAAACCCAAAACTGTATATGCTCCAAACTGAAATATGAAACTAAGATGAAAATGAAAACAATAGATTGCTAAAAGAAATGCTCGTAGTACCAAGCTTATTCTCACTCCTACCTACCCTAAATGCTGAAAAATATGTCAATCAAGTGAAATCAAAGTGCCAATGCAACCATGCAAGCACTTTATCCACTTTTTTCTTTCTTTGTACATGCTTTCTCCAAAGCTTGTTTACTGTTAATTCGTTCAAAAATTTATCTAATAAATTCCAATCTCAAAAAATTCAAAACATTGGGGTTGTTTACCGCCTCCAAAAAAATTGCAAATGGATCCTCCAAAACATGCATAAAACAACAATCATGTTTCACCCCTTCCATTGCATCCTTGTTTTCATGTAATTCAACCTGTTGATTACCACAAAAAGGCTGAAGAATATGTTGAGACTACTGGAAATAACAATCTTCCAAATCAGAAGACAATGTTGGCTGAAATGAAACCCTTAGTGGCAAGCAATCCAAGCAATCCATATCTAACATTGATGTTGATTTACCATCATATTTATTTCCAAGATGGTAGTTGATCACATGCTGCAAATCTGAACTGAAACAACTTTCCATGTAATCAACAACTAGGTCATTAAAAGTATGAGAAGGTTGTTGGTTCTCTTCACTGATAACAATTTTCTCATGTAAAACAATGTCACTATGAATGCAATCAGACTTCACTGCTTCCTCTGTTATCTCATGAATTACTTTCAACAATTCAAAGGAAGAAAAATATAATGGAAGACAGTTTTCATTTGCAAGTCCACTGCTTTCTTCATATTCAACATCATGCCTGGAGGATTTCTGATTTGAAACATTATAAACATTTTTCTTCAGCAATTTGAAAGAAGCAAAACACAATGGCAAGGTTCTTTCACTTGATTCAAAACCTTTTTCATTTTCTTCACTGCTTTCATATGCACATTTTTTAATTTCTTTGGATTGTTGAACATATTCACCATTTTCAGATTCATCTTCGACCAATGGATGCAATTTTGAACTGACAAGACCTCCTACATAACAAGTAACAGGGTCATCAAACACATGAGAAGATTGCTGCAATTTCTTGTCAGTTTGTTCCAGTGAATTAGTGTGATTTGGCATCAACACACATTCCTTTGCTTCAGTGATGATCTTAGAATTTTCTTTCAACAATTTAAATGAAGAGAATTTCCTTTAGCTGATTCAATACTTTCTTCTTTGTAACTGTGATATGTAGGCTGATTTCTCTCATTACATTGCTGAAAAGGAACATTTTCTAATAGAGAACATGCAATTGGTTGTTCTAGGGATTCAACATCATAATCATCATCATATTCATCACATATAGGCAAATCAACAACATCTGCAATGTCATCTAACAAGGAAAAGCTTATAGCATCAACCTGCTCTTCAACAAGCTGATTTGCAAATTCATTTTCTTGACTGTCTACAAATGAATACATAAAACAATCAACCCCGTGCTTATCATGGGATGGATCCGAAGCTAAATTAGCACCTTCTTTTTCAATAAGTGGAATATAATCCTTTGCAAAATCATCAACATTTAAAGCTTCAAGAGGACATATGAAACTATTAACCCTCTTCTTAGGATTCAAATCAACTATTCTTTGTTCATATTCATTGTCATGTTCTTTAACATCCAACTCCTCATTTCGAATTTGTTTACATGCTTGAATTTTTCTTCAACTTCCTGAGCATTGTTGAACATTTGCTGCAAAGACATAGACTTCCTCTCCATCAAAAGAAAATATAATTATGATCGAAAGGTTGTTACATAATGGAGCATGGCAACAACTTCAGGAGGTTGGACTTCTTTAGGCAGTTTATAATAAATACTAGCAAACAGGGATGATTTTAAGGATAGAAATTTATTTTTAAATGTAAAAGCCTTGGCGAATCTTACTAATCCTTCATATGCCAACTATAAATTTTATATGGTTTTTATAAAATTTTAGCGATTTTTAAGGTAACATAATTTTATCCTATAGAATTTAGGCGAATCATTTTTAAAATAGCTAATCTCGTTTTTGGAAAAACCATAGAAAATTAGCCCATGAGCGAAATTTAGCCCCTAAAATCATCCCTGCTAGCAAAACTCCTGCTGAAATTTGAGATGGTTTCATCTTTCATTATTCTCATGGAATAAAACTTTGAAAGAAATAGATTCCATGACTTTCTCTCACCCAAAAATCTACGGAAAGCTTCCCTCAATTCATCCCACGAGCTAATCGACTGAGGATGCAAATGTCTGAACCATGCTTTGGCATCTCCTTGTAAGGACTGAGAAAAGGCCCTCATAGACACATCATCATGTTCAATCTCAAAAAAGATCTATAAAATGTTCAAAGATTTGAATATGTTTTTCAGCTAATTGTCCATCAAGCTCTCCATTGAACCTAGGAAGATACTTATAATGTTTCAGAGGGAAGTCATGAAGGATGGAAGGAAATTTAAGAAGATGGTATCTTTCTTGAATCTTGGAGGGTACATGATTAAGAATAGAAGGTACAAACTCAGCTTTGGTTTCATTAAGCTCACAAGAATGATCATGAACATCATATGGTTCAGAGGAAGGAGCTTGGTGAATATTAGCTATACAAGAAGGAGGTATACCTCCAGTTTGCAATGAAGGATATACAAGGGTAGATCTCTGGGATTCATTTGAACGCAGTATGTGAAGAAATATTCTTTTGAAAAACTAAAGAAATGACAAGAAGATATTGATAAAACAGAAAAATACTTCTTGAACTAAACTTAAGCTCGAGTACCTTATTTTTCCACACTGCTCTTCCATATCTCTGTCAACAAGTCTCATTCTCCAGTGGAGTCTTTGAATCGCTTTTGAAGCTTGATTGGAGTCACCATGAAAACTTTAGCTTTGGATTCTTCTGCCAGTGGAATCACCTTCAAACTGATTTTATGATGTGTGGAGTCGCCAGAGCATAAATACAGCCAATATGTGCCTAAGTGTCTACTTCTCTCAGACCTTAGAATTGCAACAATGTCGTTCTTCCCAGAGAAAGTTTCATTCAATTCTGTCCCCGACAACGGCGCCAGAAAGCTAGCACTCCGTAAATCTGTTCGGCTGATAAACAGATGACGAAGGTAAATTTTTCAACCAACTTTGAGACCCGAAACTAACCTTTCGGATCTGGAGAGGGCTCTCTTGGAAATGGTGCGAGCTCCACACAGGATATGACTTTGAAAACAATGGTTAGATTTAACACCTATGATATGATGGGTTCTGGTTATATTGGCGCACGAAAATAAGACTTGGGCTATGGGGTCGATCTGAGGAAGAGACGGGACAAATGACTCAGTGACTGGACTCGAGAGGATAAGGCTAGGCGAGCAACAACCTTCAATGCAAAACCGTAATGTGTGGCGGGATAAATTACAGGAAGTAACTCAGGAGCGCCACTGTGGACGAATTCAGAGTTAGCTTTTAGAGGAAAACATTTTGTCTAAGTGGCACAAAAAAGGGGCGTTGTACAATGAATCCACAGCTTTGATAATTCGTTCCGAAATAGACATAAAGAGATATGAAATAAAGATAACAGGAAAGCACATACGCAAAGAAAGAAGAACAGTACATCCAACTGTTACAACTAGAATCTTTTCATCAAGTCACATGACCTTTGCATTAAATTTAGGTCAAAACTCAGATTACATACAATAGTTCTTGTCTACCACATTTTCCAACCAACCCTGTTTACATCAAAATGATCCCCATATATAGAAAGATAATGTCACCCTTGGCTGCTAGGGTCGAACTACTCCCTCCTAGAATCATGGATCCGTTTTCTTTGAAAGAGAACAATAACTTCAACGGATTCACTAAAAATAGAAACCCGACTTTGCCAAATCATAATTGTAATCGAAATATTCTTTACAATCATTGATCATGATCAAAATTTGACCATATGGAAGTGGTGAGCCATCATGTGCACTGTTGGACACTCTATCACCCCTGCACAACAAGTCTGCTACGCAATAGTAACCTACAACAAAAATGCAGCAGAATGCGCAACAAACTGGTAAAATAGGCGTTAAATATGACATTGTATCTCACTGATAAAATTCTATTTTTAGAAACTGAGAGAGGTTTTTTTAGTTAAGATCTCTCGGTTTCTTGAAATTCATCTCCAACTAGCCAGAATATGTGTCGCAAAAACATGTCTCGGACAGGAAATCGCGAAAACTGAAAAATAGGGCTTAAAGATTCGTTCGAATCTCCCAATCCATGACACATTTTACAAATCTGAGAGAGGTTTCTATTATTTGGTTTGTCCTCAACAAAAAACTCTCAAAGATTTTCAAAATTCCTCTCCAGTTGGTCAAAAAACGATCTTGAAGTTGACCACTAAACCAACAATTTGCGCAGTGCGACCTGTAGCCTGTGCGCAAGAAAATCCACTGCATGACAGCCCACTGCACAATGAAATACACTGCACAAAAACATCCTATGCGCGGCAACCTTCTTTGCGCGACAACATCCTCTGCAGGACAACATCCTCTGCAGGACAACATCCTCTGTGCGATAACATCCTCTACGCGATGACATTCTCTACGTGACAACATCCTCTGCGCGACAACATCCTTTGCACGATGCACAGTGAATTTTCTAGTGCGCAGTGAATTTTGCAGTGCGCAATTGCAAATTAAAATGGGAATAAATAAATGATAAGCTTCCTTTTGAAGCTGGCCCTTGGAGGTGTTAGATGATGCCAGGCATAAAAACAACATGGGTGCTAACAGGCATGACTTTGCAAATTGTTGACAGACCTCTAACCTTAGCCATGAAAATCATGGTGCTAACACTCCTCATTGACCATTTTAGGATAATATCGCACATATGCAACCTGATCCTCAATCGTATTAAGTGTCGATTCTTGATAGAAGGCACTAAAAAATCTCTGTGCTTCAATCTTAATAGCCTCCTGCCCATAATGAACCTGGTCCAACTCATCTTTAACCTCCCATAAATATTTTTTGTTTCTCCTGAAACTGGCAAAGTGATGAAAATATTTAGTATTTTTGTCCTCACTTTGAATCCACATTGCCCTGCTCTTTAGGCGCCAACGTTCCTCCTCAACCAGTATCAATTTATTTCTCTCATTTTCAAGAGATTTTAGCCATGAGTCAGTATCATAACTTTGATCACTTTCCAGACTTTGCTTAGTGAGGAAAGCGATCTCTGCTTCAATATTTTCAAAGGATAGGAGTTCCTTTTGTTTCCTATCGTCCAATCAAATCTTTACCCGTGCTTTTAACTTATATATCTTCCTAGCCAATCTTCTTTGTGCTCCAGCCTCTTCTGCTTCCTGTTGCGTACACCACACTGTTCGAACTAAGTCACAAAAGACTCCTCTTTCAAGAACGTTGGATTGAATTTATAGGGATAGGCTACAGGCTTGTATCCATAATCCAATTGTAAAATCACAAGAGCATGGTAAGAAATAAAAGGGAGTTCCACCCACGATCTGTACCTAGCAGCTTCACTTAAAAGATCTTTTGAAACATACGCCATGCCTAATCTCTTTTGAATCTCCTCCACCCCTCTTCTACCATTTCACCATGTTGGCATTAACATCGTAGGCATCACATCCACCAACTGATTATTTGCAAATAGATTTTTGAAAAAATCCGTCGAAGGGTCGAATAAGGCCACCTCGCCCCACACTTCATCAATGCTAGTAGAAAATTTCAAATCCCCCACTAGGATGAGATCATCTTGTGCTAGCAATCCTTTAGCTTCCAATTGTTCCCAGAACTATCGACTCCCAGTACATGACCCATAAGCATTTAAAAAAAAATCCTTCTTTTATTACGAATGTGGATACCTGTCAACAAGATTCCACCAACACTCAGAAATGGTTGCAACACAAAAATATTAGGATTCCATGCCACCATAAGTCCACCCGACTTCCCAACAGAACTAACAACACTAATCATCCAACTTGGACAGAAAGAATACATGAACTTCCTGGCCTTCTCCTTTGAAACTAAAGTCTCTTGGAAAAAGATGATACTCGATTTAGTATTAGAGAGAAGTCTATGCAAGGATGGCAATTTTAGGGAGGCACCCACCCCTCTTATGTTTAGGGAGAGGAGGATCATGATTTTGCCCTTGCGAGGGCTTTCATGCCTCTAAGCGGCCCCAAATCATGAGTGGAAACCAAAAACTGTTCACCAGTAATAGATGCGAGCCCTAGTTTTTTGCGATCACTACGAGTTTTGATAGGAGAGACCTCCATACCTAGACCCTGTGACCAAGCTAGTGTCTTCCCCTTGCCATCTCCCACACTAGTCACATTACCACCATAATCACTGGCGAAATTCCCCTGGTAGGCTTCCAAGCCCCAAAAAGTTTGAAGTGGTGAAGGGTTGACTTAATCCCTAAGAGTCAGAATCAAAGTGTCTAAAACAAAATCCAATAACAAAGCAGTCTTAGGTAAACTAGTAGTCTGAGAGGTAGAAGCAACATTAACCAACATGGACTATAACAAGGATACTTTGGGTATGGAAGGAGGAGGAAAAGCAGGAGGCATGGTCATAGGGTTCCTATCATAAACATAAATGGATCCCCCAAGAGAAGTAACACTTAATTGGAAGTTGGTGGACGTATTTACTCCCCTTATTGCTTAACATGTAATTTTCTAATGCTTCGCTTCTTAAATTTTAAACTTCCACCGTACCTATTTAGTGAGCTTATTTTATGTAACTGTGAGTCCGTAGGCCCCACAAAAGAACAGATGAATTTCTATCATGGTATTATGTAACCGTAATGGAGACACAAATTTGGCATATAAAGAAATCAATCCATGAAGATGGTCCTCCAATATAAAGATGTGGCACTTCTATGATCATACATCATTTGGGAATGTGTTTTCCATCACGACTCTTTTAAGAATTAAATGGGACATATGTAGCATTGTGACAGATAGAAGGAAAGTCATTAGAACATACAATTTTCCATCTAGCTAATTCTAAGAAGATATGTTAAATATTAATAAATTTTGACAAAAATATATTGATGATTTTTTTTCAAATGGAAAAAATTTCAATCAATTTTTTTTCATATCATATCGAATTCAAATCCGAATTTAAATTCAAACTTGATAAATATGATTCAAGGCAATGAATATCTTATTGAAAACCATCGAATGTTCTACCTTTTGGCCTTTTTCTAGGCATATTTTCCAACCAATTTTGCTTGAAATCTGGCCATAAATTGTTGAAATTGCATATTTGAGTTGTTGGGACTATACAATTCGAGTGCTCAAGGGTTTTTCAGGGCGTTGAATCCATTTATGCATTCAAAAAAACAATTTAAGCAACGAAAAATTGCAATTTTACCAAAAATTATCTCGTTGAATTTCACTGATGGTTGTCGAAAAATACCAAAAGATAAAATGTTTAGACTACACCATCAATATCCATAGTAACGAGCGTTGACTATTCATTGGGGAAATCGATCACTATTTCAACCTTGTTGTTTTGACCCACATATTATAAGGCAACATCAAGGTGGATGAATACACCTACAACTCTGAAAAAGAAACTTTGACATAATTCTTTATAAATTGCATAAAAAACGTTTGAACACAATTCTTTATAAATTGCTCTAACTGGACACATGTTTAGAATAGGATCTAAGACATTGATGTGAAGCTTAAGAGCACTTCTTCGAAGTTGCATATTGTTTATTTAGAATTTAATAAAGTCACATTCAAAATGCCAAAAGACTTTGTTATTGGTTATGTCCCATCCACGATAAACGAATACCTTTATGGCTTAGAGTATATGTAGTGTTTTGTAACTGACCCTCAAATGGAAGGGCAATGGCTTTTGCTTTGGTAGTGTCAACATTATCTTTAGTGATAGTGTCAGTAACCATCTTTGGTTAAAGAAGATTTTTTTGTTGAGTTTAAAGTAATCATTTGAATGATTAGGAAGTAAGTTTTATATTCTCTCTTTCGAATTTGAATTTTCAACAAAATAAATTTAACATATCATAATGTGACTAAAAAAATAAATGTGTCGAGCAATGTCATTCCCTATAAATATGTCTTCGAAAATCTTCACCTTTGCTAAATCATAAATTACCTACTAATAAAATTCGCTTGCACGTTGTTAATACTAGTCTATTAGTTATAATGAAAACGACTCCCATCACTACCACTATAAACCCTTTTAGGGTTAAAAAAATAAAGTGTTATCGTTGAAAAAAGTAAAGTCTTTGCTTTGGGGGAGGTGGAGAGGAATGCATAGTTTTATAAGGAATCATGTCTTTGTTTTTTTATTAATAATATGAAAAGAGTGGGTGGTATTTCGTTGTCTCTTGAAGCACGACAATCAACTGTCAAGGCACGTTCAAAGGGACTCTACTTTCAATAAAATACAATACAATTATTAAATTTGCCTTGGAGGAGATTTGAAATGGAAGTTGTCAAGTGACTTGATGCCCACTTGTTCCCTGCAATGTTGCATATGCCTTTTTGTTTGTATTAATTAAAAGAGATGAGTATGTGGTGTTGGTGTTAAGGTTTGGTGAGATGAGTATGTGGTGTTGGTGTTAAGGTGTTAGGGTTTGGTTTAAATGAAGATAAAATTAGGGTTAGGTAAGAATGAGATGTCAAAGTTTAAAATGTTAAAAGTTTTAGATATTTTTGGGTGATATTTTTGGGATATTTGTTTGATGATAAATTGTTAAATTTGTGTATTTGAATGATTATTTTTGTATAATATAAGTGTTTTAAGATTTTTCAACATACTGAATATATTTATGCATTCAAAAATAAATTTTAAATAACAAAAAAATAATAATTCATATATATTTATGTGTCGAGTGAATTAACTCTAAAGCAATCTTCCTTCTAGAATTACTTTTCTGATTACCGAATCGCCTCCAAAAAAAACCAATAACCTAAAACAGTTAAACATCACCTGACATTACCAGAAATGACACGGATCAAAAGCGATGGGTGAGTAAAGCGGATGATCATGAAGTATGGATACCTACCAATATCAAACTACCCATCTCGCCTATCTTATGCATTTGTTTATTTTTATCTCAACACACACCGCCTTACGT
>JASDQU010302774.1:3470-14222 GCA_032191745.1 Picea mariana | reverse complement strand
TCACTTAGTCATACTCATCGGGTTTATTTTCCTTTTACCAGTTGTACTGGTTTCCACAACTACTCTTTTAATCCTACGACTCTGTTACACAATTCAGGGTTCTTAGGGTGATAAAAGTGTTCCTCCTTTTCTCCCCCTTTACTTATACAATCTACTTCGTATTGTGATATTTCTTCTATTTTCTTGAGCATCCTTGATTAAGCTCATCCTAACTCTTAGGATACATCAACATGCTTTAATAGCAAATTATTTTTCCAATAATGAGCCATGAACCTGTGCATCCTGTACATTACCATTCAGTTATCAGAATGGTCAAGATTCATTATTAATATTCTATTCATTACATGATTTTTTTCAAATGTAATCCAGGATTCTTATATATATATATATATATATATATATATATATATATATATATATACACACACACATATACAATATTGTATCTCATTGCTTAATTCTCATTAGTCAACAAGGTTATGACTTTGTTCTCCTGACAGAGTCTTCACACAGTTCCTCCACAGGGAACTTCTTCAGCATGAAACTTCCTCATTGCATATCCTTCATTATCTGTGATAGCCTCAACCTTGGTTTGGCTTTAACTGGGTACCAAATATTTCATAAGGAATATAAACATGCATCTTTGTCATGCGTCCAAATTATGTATCCACACATATTCTAGTTTTTTTAACTTACATCCATGATGTGCTTAACCATATGCATAATCATAAGCCTGTGTGTAGTTGTCACAGGTATATTTCACATCCCACCTACGTCTCTATTTTAAAATCCGTTAACTCATGATTTCTCAAAATCATTCTCACGTGACCCTCAAAGGAATAATCATTTTCCTCTTATCATGGCAATAGAGCATCCTCGCTCATTTATTCTCTCATCTTATTTATATTATTCTTTCCCAAGGGAATGGAATACATCCACCTCAAGCTGTCACTCAAAAAAAACTTCTATGATTCTTCAAAGTAGAGTCAGACATGTAACCATGGTATTCATTCAATCTTGGCAAGTGAAATTCTTGCCTTACATATCACTCATGAAGGCAGTCATAGTGTGCCTTTAGTATACATTTATCCTTACATCATGCATGTGCATCACTTGCACATTTAATATATTTCATACCTAATTGGTATTAATATATGTCTTCATGTCAAGAAGCCTCACAATGCATTAACCCATGCATTCAAACACATACAAACCTAGCCAAACATTCATCATGCAAGCTCATTTCTTGCACCCCTTTCCATGTAATACATGCACATGGACATATCAGACTCCCAGATCCTCCTCCAAGTATATTACTGCCATCCTTATGACAAGCCTCATAGGGACACTCAACACTGAGCTTTATTCTCAGTTGAGAGCTTGCATTCATTCACAATATATCCACCTAGAAATTTAACAGACATAGTCATAACTATGTTTCCCTTTCTATGTGATAACAACTAGAAAGAAAAACACTCTTTCCTCAAATTTCATGAAAACATTTCCCACTCGTAAATACAGTATGGGAAATTATAACCATGCCCACGGTGATAAAACAACCAATCTAGATTCCAAATGGTCTTGATCAACATACATTCCGATCAAGGAAATCCTTTTCTAGATTCCCTTCACTAGGGTCCAACTATATCTATATGGCTACCATCCACCATTGGATGTCAAGCTGACCCATTGGGCTTCTAGAAGTGCCCCAACACTTTCTTTACCACATTTAGGATCAACATTTAGTCAACCATTTTACCTTAATTATAACAATTTAATGTCAAATATCATTTGGACTATTCCCTCAAATCCCAAATGCAATTTCGAATTATGTTACTTACTAAGTATCCTAGTTCAGAAATCCAGAGTACATTTAGTTCAAGATCAATCTTAACCATTAAACCTAAAACTCTTCCTTCTGTTCAGCAACAGTCAAGGATGGGGGCCACTCTCCTCCTCCCACAAGAATTCTGGCAGATTAGTTTCCTATCCACCAAGAAAGGGAGGTTGTTGTGATTTCTCACTCAATCACTATATATTTCTACAACTTCGTTTATCAGCTTGATTAGAAAAACCCTCTCTAGCAATTTTTGTACCCATAAACAAAATTATTTTCTCAGTTCCCTTCGAAACTCGAGATTTGCACATGCTCCCCCTTTTTAGAGAATGATCACTAGACTCATTCCTCTGATCGTGAGGGATTATACACATATACAAGGTTTAACCCCTCATTAAAGCAGTAATTATTACTGCTACAGATCCCTTCCATCCATTCACATCCAATTCTTTCTATTAGTTCCCATCAACATAATCATGCTCCTATAGGATCAGCTATCATTTCCCAAAGAAATTCTAGGCTTCCTTTGTCACAGACTAGCATGATTTAATATCATTGGGAAAACTCTCAACTGTATTTTAAATCTGCATCCTTCTACTCAAGGAACTTATGCAAATGATTTTTGTTTGGCAATAATATTCTCAACATGCTCATCCTATCCTTGGTAACCCAATCTTATGTCTATACAACAACACATACGATTTCAAAGTGAAGTCATCTTCTTTATTTAGAAACATTAGCAACATATAGTGCAAATTTCCAAAACATCTATCAACAGTAAAATATCTCATTCCTCTCTTCTGTAGAGGTTTACTAATCTTCTCAGGAATGGGGTAAGATAGGGTGTTACCCCTTAAAGTCCTCTATTTTTTTTTTTCATATGACTCGTGCATGAGCCCAAGCTGACCAAGTTTTGTTGTCGTGCTATGATACCAATTTGTAACACATGCGACCCCTAGGTGATCCTTTAAGTAGTGGGGCATCATAATTTCATTTTCCTTAACTATCTCAAATCCTTCATTCGAGGTCTCTATCACATTCTTATCCTTCAGATCTTTCCAGCCACAGTATCCACGCTCAAAACCGAGCTCAGAGCTGGCAGATATACATCTCTCAAGTTTTGTAGGTGTTCATTGGTCAAGACCATGGGGCTTCCACGTGGGTCTGAATCAATATGCTTCTCCCTCAGTTATTCGATATCTCAAAACTTCCAGTGTTCCTAATTCTATGGCAGAAATTCAACCACCAACCAATCCAACGACTGGCCTTGGTCCTCGACTAACTCATAGGCTAACAGGGAATTCAACATTCAACCTTCATATTTGAATTTTTGTCCTAGCCCCTTCCCTCCATCTACAATCGCATATGACCGTGGGCTATGACCAGATTCCAAGTCAACATGCACCTAATTCAGTGCTTCAGGCGTTTTCACTTCACCACTCGCCAATTCTCTCGAACTCTGAACTGGCAAAGTTTCGAAGTGATGTGAGAGGGATCGACAGTCCCTTATCCCTTTCCAGATCAATGTCCCACAAAAAATTTAGGCTCTAGTTCTTCGACGAGTTCCCAAGTACTCACAATCACAAACCTCCAAAGTGCAATCCTTCCAGGGTGTTAGATCTTATAACACCTGTCCTCTGAGATCGACAACTTAGGTGGACTCCGACCTCTAGGACTTCAGGATTTTTGACGTTACAATTCCCCTGTCCTCCCGAAGCGATCAATGCCAGTTTGACTACATCGTATATTCAATGGTTGGGATAGATCCTGAGAATCCTCATATCTACGAACCATATTGACTTCAGGACTTCAGGGGATTCACCTCCTGTACGATGAATATACCCAATTCGTCGGACCCACGAAGTCCAAAGGGCTCGAAGTATTAACATCTGCATTCCTTCTCCAGATCCGATGACCGTGAAGAGCTTTGGCTCCTCCCAAAGTAATCTCATCCAATCGTCTTCCAAACGAAAGGATATTTCCTTTCAAGACTTGAATCTTGCTATCCTTTCTGAGCTTCATTATCTCTAAAATACTTAGTCACTTTGTGTTATTTCTCTTGAACTTAACACTTAGAGGAATTCTTTCGTGCACCCCTTGTGCTCATTCATCAAATCTATAACCTAAGAGGTTCTCGGTCTCTACCTGCCTCACAGAGAGCCTGTGCATACATGCACTACCTCTCCTGAGCTTAACAGAATCCTTCTTCCAGGAGACATAGAATGACTGGGAGTGTTGACACTCACACTTGAAACTATGCCCGAGGTCGATGAACTCATAGTTCATTTATTTTAACTTGAGCCACCACGGGGCTCAATCATTTATGTGTACAAGCCAGATAATTCCTTACTTCCTTAAATACAAAAGTAGGCAGAATTAAAGGGATACAGTATAACCACTAAGCAAAAATGCACATCCCTGAAACATTCATAGGATATCCAACTTTAATCTATAGTGATAGTTTAATTACACATGATATGAGAATACTTATCTATTACAGATTGCAACCAAATAAATGACTGTGGGTGTTCGCCTTTCCACCCAACCATAGGCTCAGAGGCATTCATTCTTAGCACTCTAGCCACCCTCGTTCCAATCCATGATATCACCAAGGAATTTATGCCAATTCTCAATGATCCTTTCTCTTTCACATCTTCTGTGAGGTTTATCATATGCTCCCTCAACATCAAGCTCGTGACCTTCTGCTCAGGTCCCATTCTCTGCATACTCTCAGATATTTCCTTCTCTGCCATAGCCTCAACGAGGTTTATCAAAATCTCCCTTAGCATCAAGTTGGTGTCCTTCTTCTCATTCTTCGCTGGAGAGCTTCTCGCATTCTCCACTCTTATGTTTATTCCCTTACGTGCCTTGCACACACATCCCTCCTGTCATGTTCCTTTTGTCAGAAGGAAATGTGGGTCAGTCTGGGAATGCAAGACCCTGTGGTACTTTGTGTTTACCTTCCATGCTTCCATTCATGGGGGTGGTTGATGGTTCAACCACCAATCCTTTCTTCATTAACTAATCCCTCCTTGGGAACCGGAGGAGGTTTGTTATTCTCGACAAGGGAAATTTGCGGTCATTCGATATAATGAACCCTATCTTATAGTTTTCACATTCTTTCCTCTAGTGATATCATGGCCAATACTTTCAAGGATTCACCCCCGCGGTCATTTATTGGCAATTCAAACAATAATACATTTACATCGTTCCCATACCACAACATGGTAATCCTAATTAATGATTAATTACAAATTAAGGGAAACAAGGGTGTTACAGAATGTCTCACCTGTGCTTTTTCGTTGCATTTCCTTGCTAAGGATAACACCAACAACATCATCAAATTTTAGAGTGTTTGAAACAGAGACAGAGTTACTTACAACCATGAACAAGCCATTCTAGATTTTTGGAAATGAGGACAATATTATTAATTCCCTGACCTCATCATCAAAGTCCACTTTTACAGAACTTAGTTGATTAGTAACCGTATTAAATTCATTTAAATGATATGCAACAGACCCACCTTATGACATCTTCATATTAAATAATCGCTTCATTAGAAGTACCTTATTTGACGCCTAGGGCTTTTCATAAATTTTATCCAATGGGGACATCGAATCCTTCGTTGTATTTGCTTTTGAAATATTGAAAGATATTGGTGCTTCCAAGATCAATTGTATCGTTCCTAGTGGCTTTCTATCAAGAACCTCCCATTCTTCATCCTTCATGGCCGTCGACTTCTTTGTTATTCCACCCAACGGTAGGAATAGATCCTTCTGATATAAATAATCTACCATCTGCATCTTCTATAACTGGTAGTTTTGGCCCTTAAATTTATCGACCCCAAACTTTCCATCTTCCACCATTGCTCCCACTCGAACTAAGAACCCTATTTTCTTGTGAGTTGGATGTCGCTCTGATACCAGTTGTTAGAAAAACAGGGTTGCGGAGCAATAAATTAAAAAAATGTGGAAATAAAACACAAAAGATACACAATAAATATAGACACAGATACATGTGGTTCACCCAGTGTGGGCTATGTCCACCAGAGAAATTTCTAGGGCCTTCCTTTATTATTATCCAATGAAATGAAGGGATGCAACCTACAACACATCCACTATAACTTCCTCTTCATTCTCTCACAGTCTCCTCTCTCATAATACAATATTCATGATAATCCACAACCGTAATACAATTCCCTCATAAAAGAGGGTTTCCTTCTAGGGAAAAAAACCCTAACATAACTTCTACTGTCATATATGTGACCTTATAATGAACGGTCCATTTTTATTATGAAATTACAATATACATTTACAAGGAAAATTTTCCTTCGAGGGATTCGCCCCTGAACCCCTGCTAGCCCCTGTACCCCATAGAGGGGAAAGCTCCCCCTGCAAACCCCCCCCGGTGGAGGGGTGTACAATATTCATGGGGTATAAACATGGCTGAAATAAAAAAAACCTATGAATCAAGAAGATAATCAGGCTCTGCAACCAACATGGTGCATTTGGATGTGTAATGGTGCATATGCACATGGTTGGATATGCATATAACATGCTTGTGAACTTAGAATAGTCTATTATTATGAAATATTGATGTTATGGAAATTGATTATGACTAATTATGGATTATGTATTTAGGAAAAATGATATAGCATGGTTAAAGATGTGGATGTTTCTATTGCTTATTATTTCCATCTATGTGAAGACCCATGAGGGTGGTAGGAATGGTGATGAAAATGATGAAGGAGGAAGTGTATGAGCTTATACAAATACCAGTTGATCAAGTAGCATCAAGTGGGTTGATAACAACAATCCAGGTATACATTTGTTTCTTCTATGTTGAAGGGAATTGATGTAAGAAATTCCCTCAGTTAATTTTTCAAGATTTAAATCAATATGTAATGGCCAAAGACCTAGAGTATGTAACTATTATTGATGCTATAATACATTTAGATAGATTGTCAGTTGTATATTGTGTTATGATTGGTTATGGGATCATAACTGGATTAATTCAGGAGACGTACTCTTTCTATAAAAATGAATATCCATAGAGCTAGTCATGTGTGAGACCATAATATGGTTGGATATGTAAAGGCTATAGCGCTATGTGAGTTCTCAATGGTATCTACTATATATCTAATGTTTGGACTGCAACCTCTTTGTCGACACTGAAGAGCACTTAAGAATTATATTATTGGTGTTGTGTTTGGGTTGAAAAGGAAGGTATCCAAATAGTCGGGAAAATAGTAGGAAGTGTGTGGATGATGTGTTGAGGCATTGACCAGACCTTCCAACTCATCGTGGTGGAGTGGATGACATAGTTATGTGGTATTATGTAGTCAATGCATGGATGCATTGTGTATAGGTGGCCATGGGTATTGACACATCGATTGATATTTTGTTTAGTAATTAATTGTTTCATTATTAAAAGCATATGGTGCTGAAAATACATAACGATGGATATTTGCATTATATTTAATATGAATACTAATTGAAGGTGATTGGATTGCTGTTTGTTACAATTCTGAGATCAGTTTTTGGAGCTATTAAAAATGTTACAAGTGCTATTACAAGAATTATTGAATGCATTTTGGTGAATGCATGTATATATTATATAAAATAGAAATGATTATGATAACAACTAAAATGATGTGAGTATTGCTAACTCATGAAGTTGAAAACACTTCAAGAGTTGTTAGATAATGAAACAAGAAAGTTGTAGGTGAGAGTAATTATATCATGATAAATTATGGAAAAGCTTTGTCAAGGGAATAGAGTGATAGAAATATTCGCAAATAGAAGAAACAAAATATTGGTTGATAATACATGTGTAAAGAATGATGGGTTCATTCCATTTAATAGTTGGATTAGTGGAAGTGATTGAATTGTTGTTGTAAACAATTCTAAGATTACTTTGTGAATTTTTGTAATTGTTGCCATGAAAATATACATATGCATGATACTGAAAAATTGTTTGGATGAGTGAAGGTTGAGGAAAATTGCAGGTAGGATAGTCTTGGATATGGCAGGGACGTAAGCCCAGAAGGAAGAATGGTATCTACAGCTGCAAAAGCCAAACATTATGAGCAAAAAAATTCATGCCTGGAATTTTTATTTTCCTATATAAAACAAATTTGAGAAATCAATAGTTACAAATTGTTACATGCTTATGCTAACAATTGGTTTGGCTGATTGAAGGTTGAGAAAATTACAAGAATAATGTATTGGGTATGGCATTGTTGTAAGCCATAATAAATATTGATTCCTGCAGCTGCAAGAGCCAAATGAATTATGAGTTGGAAGCTCATGCTTGGAAACTCTGTTTTCCTGTATAAAACATATTTGACATTTATGATTGAAATTGTTATAATAATATCTCATGATGACTGTATTTTTATAATACAGATGAGATGTTGGATATTGAAGTTGGAAGCTTGCAAAAAAGAACACCAGAAGGAAATATAGATCAATGATGAAGTCATCGAATGAAGAAAGTCCAGTGGACTTGTTGCAACTGGAATTCTGGAAGCTGCAACTATGAAACTTCCTGGCTGAGTGCATTAGAGCCTTGAAGAGAAGTGGAATAGCCTGAGGGATTGCAGGGCATAGAAAGCGGTTCATTTCTTTGGGTTGTGCGGGATGAGAGGGAAGAAGAGCTTGCTGGTTTGAATTGCTCCTAGAAATATAAGTTCTGAAGATCATTATGTTGGATTATTGAGAGGGGGGGTGAATCAGTAATAGCATAATTATAATCCTTTTTATTCAAATGTTATATCAATGTAGAATTATTATCCAATAATAAAAAATAAGAAATAAACAATCACACACATACACAGTACACCCGTGTTTTATGTGGAAACCCAAATCAGGAGAAAACCATGGAATGTTGTTTCTTATATGTCTTGAAGAATTACATTCATTGGAAGCACCAACTTCCTTTGTTTTCCAGATGCAACTGGAATGAGGTTCCAACCCCATGGATTCTCAGGCTACAACCTGAGTGAAGCTCCAACTCCCCAATTCTCTGGCTACAACCAGAAGGAGGCTACAACCCCCTACATTCTCCGGCTACAACCAGAAGGTGGCTACAACCACCTATCCTTGCCCCATCCAACCGCCCTGAAGTAGAAGTGGAATGATGGAACCACTGCCAACCTGTCACTATGAGATATATTGTTGTACAACTGTATCAACTTGTACCACTTCCCTATATCCAATCTGTACAACTGCCCTGTAATCAAACCATTCATGAACTTAACAGGTATCGACAAAAATACAATAGATACACAACCTATAGTGATGCAACCCATGTATGTGCGTGCCCTATATGTTATGTAGCCCGTGTATGCCTTATGAAACTAGGGTTTCCTTTCACCTAAAAACTTTTGACCCTCTGTAACTTCTTTCACATAGATCTGTAACCTATCACTGTATCCAAACTGTAACTGTACCCTGTGCATGCATCCTCATACATAACCTCTCTCAAGGCAAGTATGTCTCTCTCTAGTCATGTGTCGTATAGGTATGTGTAATCATGAACAATTATAATATCCCTCACATGATCTTAGTCATCAACCCCTTTCTGATATTCAATTTCTCAATACATCAATAAATACAAGATCTCAACAATGTACCTTAAAAACTCTTAGCCATATGCCAAGAAATACAAGATGTGCCTCAACAAGAAGTATTAATGATAAATATACTAGCACTGTGTTTCTATAGATCTGACTTATACAGAAGATCCCATGTATCCACTAGTCTCTCTAGGGAGAATCCTCAAATCTCCATTGTCATTCCTCATGCATACATCAAAATCCAACTATTCATAGAAATAATACATGCCTTTTGAACCAATGGATGGATCTGATGTATCTAAGCACTCTAGACCTTCCTGGGAGCTTGATCTCAAAATCTAGAACCTCTGCACCTTCATCTTCTCAATTTTCATGGATTTATCAACATGTACTCACCCTATACACAGTCAACCCACGTACATACTCACCCTATACACAGCCAACCCATGTATACCTTCAAAGTATACGCACCCTATACAAAGACAACCTGTGCATGCCCCAGAAAATAGGGTTTCCTATGAATCCTAGAATTTCACCATCAACCCTTTGTGTTACCTCAGACGTTCGCCACTTCAAATGTATCCACAAGTATTTACAAGAAGCTTTACACAAGAAAATAGATATACAATATGTACAAGTGTGATCTTAATGAGTGAGCTTTGCCTCTTATTTATATCTTCATGTGGCATTACACTTTCCTTATTTTAGGGCTTCTTCATTTAAAATAAATTATTTTGCAAAGCACTTTGACCCTTGGGAGCTTCTATAAGACTCATGAGGGGTTCTCGAACTTCATATGGTCATAACTCTCTAACCGTGAGGAGTTATGTGACGTTCCACATACCGCCAGAAATGGCATGACAAGCACTATCCATCTAGGATAGTTTCACTGACAAATTCATTGTCCTTCATCTCACTATTCCATAATCAAGCATGGGTTCTCCCACTTCACAAAGCGTCTTCCCTTGAGGTCTTTCACCATAAGGGGACCACTTTGGAGTTAATCCATATTTACTTCTTATCAACCATGAAAAAACAATAATGAGTCATCTTTACATCAAACAATCTTGGGTCCATTACCCAAACCTTTGTGCTACGGGGCTTTCTTCAAGGGTTGACATCAATGACAACCAACCTTAATAAACAATCTCCCCCTTTGGAATTGATGGCAACACTCTGATGCAACACTAAAATCATATCACTCATGCTCCCCCTGGAACCATGCCTCTGTCCTCTGCATCTGATAAATGTGCTCCCCCTGGAACCATGCCTATGTCCTCTGCATCTGATAAATCTGCTCCCCCTGGAACCATGCCTCTATCATTTGCATCTGATA